>JAVIWB010004361.1:0-57644 GCA_031893035.1 Dermolepida albohirtum | reverse complement strand
TTGACGAAAAAATGTACAGTGTTGATCTGCTATACTACTGCAAGGCTCGCTGGCTATCAACAGGACAGGTTTTGATAAAAGTTTTAACTTTACCATGATAAATTTTAAACTTTTTTCAAGAACAAGGAGAACTATGTCATCTATCAGATGAAACATTTTGGAAAAGTACTGCATTTTTGTCTGATATCATGACAAAACAAAACCACCTAAATATTTGTCTGCGAGGTAAAACGAAGCTTATGTATAAAATGTGGCAAAAAATCCAAACGTTTCAAGAAAAATTAACATTTTTCAATACATTGCTGTCTCGCTCGTATATATCTGCTAAACACTTTTTGGAACTAGTAAAAAGGTAAAAATAAAATAGTCGATGAATATGTAGGTGTCCTGGATTCCTTAATAAAAGAATATACTGAAAGATTTTCAGATTTTGATGACCGCATTCCTGCTATGAAGCTGATATTCGAGCTACATTTAGTCGATATATCTGAGGCTCCTAAGGAAATGCAAATAGAATTATTTGAGTTAGAGGAAGACAGTATTCTCAAATCTCCTTTTGACGCTAAAAATGATTCCATATAAATATGGAAAAATGCTGTTGAATATCCAAGCCTATGAGATAATTCACGCCGTTTACTTTTCTGCTTTAGAAGTATTTATTGTTGCGAGTCAACATTTTCTCTCATGACAACAATTGAAAATGATCGCCTAGAGAATCAACTAAAGCGCGTCACGAAGCTTCATCTAAATATTCAATTACTTTTAACGAACAAATGGAAATAACCCAATAAATTAAATTTGAGATATTATTCATCTATTTTCTATTATATTTCTTTGTAATGTAATAAATTTATTTAAAAATACTTCTACTGGATTATGGTTATTTGAAAATGTATTTAAATATACAGTTGTTTAATAAAATTTATGCAGCTTCCTTTATTATTGACTAATTTAATGTGACCTCTAATAGTAAAAAGGTTCCACACCTCTGTACTATATTGTTGGCTATATCTTCAGCTTAATAGAACTATAATGGTATTAATTCTCTAATTGGAAACGCGCAGCTTCGATGATAAACTATAGTCGGGCAAAATTGCACTAAAGCTTTATTTAATGTTTTAAATAAGAATTTGTGCACACCAACAATGAAAGGTGTATCTAAAAAATTAGTATTAAATATAATAATCTGTTGCAAAACCGTCCTAACGTACCAGCGCAAAAACTAATGGATAATCAAATTATTAAAACGATTTAAACCAAAACGAACTACCGACTTGATTTCTGCTACCGAAGAAAGCAATGTTCACTACAACCGTTACGCCTTATGCCAAGGCTCGTCAGGTATTCGGCTTTGTTCAGTAGATATTGATTTTGGTTGAATTACCTCAACTAATTACTTTATATTGGCTAATTGCCATTGTAGCGCACACATCGTAGTTGCATCTTAAAAACAGGCATTCTGTTCTATTTGCAATTAGAGAACAAAGGTGCTTTTTCTGTTTTCTCTGTTACTCGAGCAAAGGGCATCTAATTTTTCTCCTTATTTGTATTATTTATGTTATTATGAGACTTAACAGGTGATAAGAATTGCTAGCAAAGCCAAACTACATATATATATATATATAGTTCATGAATGTATTAAGGTGATAATTCAATGGAATTTAGATATTACTCCACTTAAACTTATTGATTATACACAGTCTGTCGCAGAAAAAACCGAACATTTTTAAAATAGTAATTCTTAGTGGCGCCATCTATTAAAAAAAATATGCGTTGGCAAGGTAGATCTTTCACCAATATTATGTCAAAATATCATGACAAATACATCATTAGAAGCAGAAAAATTGCGCATAAAGTAACAGTGTGTATTTGGCATTGGTCGAAAATGAATTTTGAACAAAAGACAAATATCAAGTTCTGTTTTAAAGATGGTAAATCGTTTACTGAATTTTACTAATTTGATGAAGCAAGTGTATGGTGATAGGTGTTTATCACGTACGAATGTGTATGAGTGGTATAAACGATTTAAAGACATCGTACGGACATAAATGACGACGAACATCCTGGTGCAAAAAAAATCTGTGGCTACGTAAAGTAACATCGAACTTGTGCGGAATTTATTAGAAATGAGCCGAAATCCACATTGCGATACATGGGAATGGAATTAAATATTTCCAAAGATTCAATTTATCGCATTTGAACACAACATTTGGGTCAGAAAGATTTGTGCAAGGTTTGTACCACACAAACTAACTGAATTCAATATTGTATAGACTTGGTTAAAGCCCCAAAAAAAGAACGTGGTGTTTTCAATATGATCCAGAGACCAAGCGTCAAAGCTCTGAATGGAAGCATCCAAACGAAGAAAGACCGAAAAAGAGCCGTTTGGAGAAGTCGAAAGTGAAGACAATGTTGATTTGTTTTTATGATTCGAAGGGAATAGTGCACAAAGAGTTCGTATCAACTAGTCAAACAGTCAACGCTGTATATTATCATGGTGTTATGAAGCGTTTTTGGCGCGTATTCGTCGTGTGTGCCCTCAATATCGTGAAAAAGGTAATTGGCGTTTGTTACATGATAATGCATCAACTCATTTTCTAACTACAGATAGCATTTTAACCATCAATCATTAAGCATTCAACTTAAAAATTCATTCGACATGTTAATTGACCGTGCAAAATGTTGTATTGAAGACGAAGGCGATTACTTTGTAATAAATGTAAATAATAAGCTTTTGTTTTTGTTATAAAAGAGTTCCGTTTTCTCTTAGAGAGACTGTGTATATATAAATAACAAAAAAAAAAACAACTGGCTACTTAATTTTTATTACAAGAGTAGAGAAAATATAGATACATAACTAATCAATACTAACCTAAAATTTGGCAAAACCATGACATTTGATTTTTCCATAATCATATCTTTCGTAGTGTATATTATGAAGGCCAAAAGGTATCTATGCAGAGAATCTTTGTTCGTATTGTCTATACGATTGCAATATATATCATTAATTCCATATACCCCTTGAAATAGGGTGATGCTCTGAGCAGAAGCGTGACACAAAGGATGAATGCTTTGACTGTGAAATTCCTTAGAATTTTAAATTAATATAGCCTAATATAGGTTTCATTAAGATATAATTTGACTTTTGATTTTGAATATATTTTTTTCTTGAAAAGGAATTCCTATTTTACCTTCCATTTTAGTTAATATTTGTATTTTATCAAGTTTGATAGTATTGAAATATTGTAAATCACTATTTATTAATTACCTGTACCCACATTTTTATTTCTATTTACGAGGGAGCGTTTTTATATTCGCGGAATGAGCGGGTTGTAGAGAGGTGAGTAGGCGCATTGGGGGCGTGGCCTGTGCAGCGACTCATGATTAGTATAAATACGAAGTTTCATTGTTATTAGACAGTTAGTCTTTGAGCTATCGTCAACCAAGTAACATAATTAGGAGTGAAATGTGAAATATGGAAAAAATCGAATCTCGTGCCGTTATAAAGTTCCTTACCAGGCAAGGAAAATCAGTCGCGACCATAATGAATGAAATGTCATTGGTTTACAGCGAATCTTGTCCAGGAAAAACCATGGTGTACAAGTGGCATAGTTTATTTAAACAAGGAAGGGAATCCCTTGAAGACGACCCGAGGCCGGGCAGGAGCATTGAGGTGACCACGCCAGCACTTATCCAAAAAGTTGAACAAATTGTACTCGAAGATGCTCGACTAAAGAAGAAACAACTCGCAGAAATGGTTGGAGTATCCGATACAACAATTTTTAAAATCCTACACGATCATCTCGGCATGTCTAAGGTCAGCGCAAGATGAGTGCCGAGAATGCTCACGCCGCCGCAAAAACATCAGCGCGTAGAGTGTTCGCGTGCATTTTTGGACCTCTGTAATGAAGACAAGGATGGTGTATTGAGTGGAATTGTTACTGGAGACGAAACTTGGGTTCATCATTATGAACCTGAGTCCAAACAAGACTCCATGCAGTGGCATAAAAAGGGCACAGCACCTCCCAAGAAATTTAAAGTGTCACAATCAGCTGGGAAACTCATGGCAACGGTATTTTGGGACTCGGAAGGAATATTGTTGATTGATTATAAAGATAAAGGTGTTTCTATAACCGGAGAATATCACGCTTCAATATTAGAGCGACTAAAAGAAGCCATTAAAGAGAAAAGACGGGGAGAATTGACAAAAGCTGTTCTGCTTTTGCACGACAACGCGCCCGTCCACAAGAGCCGCGTTGCGTTAGCTGCCCTGCATAAGGTGGACTTCGAAATTGTGAATCACCCACCCTACAGCCCAGACCTGGCCCCGAGTGATTATTACCTGTTTCCGAAAATGAAAAAAGAGCTGCGGGGTAAAAAATTTACTGCCGATGATGAAGTCAAGGAGGCAGTTTCGGCGTATTTTGCAGATAAAGAGAAATCATTTTTTTATGAGGGTATGAATAAATTAATTGAAAGATGTGAAAAATGTATCCGTCTTGCAGGTGAATATATTGAAAAAGAAAAATAATTTGGTTTTTCTATTTCCACCCCTTGTCCCCCATTCCGCGAATATAAAAACGCTCCCTCGTACCTAACTGTAGACTGTAGACAGTTAAATGTTTCCATAAATACTTTTACATAACAGTAGGAAACGCATGAAGACAATATACAAGCTATGCGAATAGACCTGACTTGGACATCACATGTCCGTATTCACCTGATTCCCCTCCATTTCCCACTGCCTATTTGACCCGACAACTTCATAATTTCTTTTACACGTACTTTTAGTAATAAGTAAAATGAATTAAATTTTCCGGTATATATGTTGAATGCTAGTCTATCATCTCGAAGAAGTATATTTTTAAGTACATTAATATTGAATGTCCTTTTATTATCCTTTGAAATACTATATAGTAACAAATAAATATGACAAAACTAAATCATCTAATGAAAGAATATTACTTTCGAGACAGATGAATGATATACAAATGGCTCGAGTTATTTATTACGAAGCTTTTTTTTGGAAAATATCAGCTGACACTTTACATAGACGATTCATACCGTGTATCTACTCTTGCTAAAACGTCTTTAAGACCGAGATTTAGTCCAGTCATGGTTAGATTGTGACTGGGGGCGCTTTAAGTAACATTGACAAATGTTCTGAAAAAACGCTATGTTGCAAACGCGAACTTGGATCGTTTCTTTTTCGGATGAAGGCAGAAGCAACTCAGAATGAACATTCAATTAATAGCTAATGGCCGAAGTGCGTTTTTCTGTAGCCACCGAAGTGTTGTCGGGAAGTCTATATAACCTGACTTTTTTTCCTGCCCCGGGAATGGGGATACATTACACGGGAAGGGTGATTCTTCCCTCGCCGAACATCGATAAGGCGTTTTTATCTCTAATTCACAATGTCATATGTGATATAATAATATTGGTTTATAAATCGCTTTCCATGAAAAAATTCTTAAATAATATTGTTTCCGCTATTTTAAATTAATTATCGATCGTTCACATAACCAAAAATAAATCAACTTCTTATCTTTATTTTATATCTGCGATTAATTTTAATCAATGATTTATTATTGTGTTTATATATCAAAATATTTTTAAAATAAAGAAATAACGTATAAATATAGAAAATAAGTTAGAATAAATAATATCTTAAACTAAATGATAGCCTACTGGTGATCTGGCAACAAATAAAGCATAATCGAAATAAAAATGGACCTACAAAAGTTTTGAAATACAGCTTTAATTTTCACAATCGTTCCAAATAGAACCTACCATATTCTACGCAGTTGTCCATTCTTCAAAACCAGTCATCAAACCATGCTTTTTCTAAACACAGAGTTACTCATCATTCCATACTATAGAAACCATCATTCTTGAAAACTTTGCGAAATATTCAGTGCAGACGTTGGAGCAATGAATCAAAGCGTTATTGTGACGAAACTAGGTTGCTGACGAAGAATTTTGAGAGCTTTACCAACTCTGATCACGCACTCTTCGGTGTACCACTTTGCGATGACTTCGTGTTTCGAACACGACGCGCTTTACAAGTTTTCTCGCGGTAAAGAAGATGACCACCTCTTTCTTCTTAAGAAATCGTAATTTCCGTATAGTTACGAACGTACCTTCTTTTTCAAAAAGCTTAATTTTGTTCTTTGTTTTAGTGGACACATCATGGTATGTTATCATAGTACTAAGGTCAAATTTCGTCACCTATAACATGTTTCGTTTTTAAACTTTTCAGTCATCTCGTGGCACCATGAAACACATCGTGAAATCTACTCACCGGTTAAGACATTATTACCCATAGAGAACAAGCGTTCCTCACCAGAAAATTTTCGTGCGGAATGGAACGATTTGTCGGCACACGAATGTCATTCTTTTATCTCGCGATAACTAACGCGCCTCTTGGATTTTAGTATCGTCCTGACAGCACCAATATTATCCTCAATAGAGGACGATATAGAATATGGCATGGAGTATATTGAGCTCGTAGCATCTTCCAAGACGAAATTTCCTCACTGGAACTCCTTATACACCTGGATACAATTGGATAATGTATACAATAATCTTCTAGTACAAGAACTATTTCCTTCAAACATTGACGAATTTTCAATCCACGGGTAAAGTTGTGGCGTAAAATTCCCCAGTACTTAACCAAAATTACCTAGTGAGTTGTTTACGCTACCAGAGTTGGGCAGCAATACAGAGAGACCAAGCGGCTTATTATACGATAGACTTAAACAGATCTCAACCTGCACTGAACTTTCCACAGCATGTAACAACTGTTTGAGCTATATGGCAAAACTCTTGTAGTGCCGTAATTTTTTTTAATGAATTCTTATTCAATCCCATAGATATCAATGCTGTTACGCTTCGCATATATATAATAATTTTTAATCACGCTTTTAAATTGTTTTTTTAATGCAAATCGATTTTTAAAACTCTTTCAAAATCATTAACTTTAGACGATATTCGCGATATTACAAGTACTTCCAACTAGAAATCATCATTATTTTCTGTATCGAAAGATATGATATACACTCTGAAGGAATCGTTCATTAATAACACAAATCAACCTGAGGATTCGTGAATTCGATGAAACATATGTAGTTGATAGGGTGTTATTAATAATAGAATGATTCCTTTTTAACATTCTTTAATTGGCATAAAGCCTAGATGTAAGTTTCTTTCTATTATACACTGGAAACATAGTCTCCTATCTGTAAGATAGAAGCGTTCTTGCTTTGTCGGTCAATACATTTATGTATTGGTCGAGAGAGGGAGATATGATATTATTCATTATTTTCTGTATCGAAAGATATGATATACACTCTGAAGGAATCGTTCATTAATAACACAAATCAACCTGAGGATTCGTGAATTCGATGAAACATATGTAGTTGATAGGGTGTTATTAATAATAGAATGATTCCTTTTTAACATTCTTTAATTGGCATAAAGCCTAGATGTAAGTTTCTGTCTATTATACACTGGAAACATAGTCTCCGATCTGTAAGATAGAAGCGTTCTTGCTTTGTCGGTCAATACATTTATGTATTGGTCGAGAGAGGGAGATATGATATTATTCATTATTTTCTGTATCGAAAGATATGATATACACTCTGAAGGAATCGTTCATTAATAACACAAATCAACCTGAGGATTCGTGAATTCGATGAAACATATGTAGTTGATAGGGTGTTATTAATAATAGAATGATTCCTTTTTAACATTCTTTAATTGGCATAAAGCCTAGATGTAAGTTTCTGTCTATTATACACTGGAAACATAGTCTCCGATCTGTAAGATAGAAGCGTTCTTGCTTTGTCGGTCAATACATTTATGTATTGGTCGAGAGAGGGAGATATGATATTATTCATTAGAAATCATCATGTTAGTTAACATCTGTGGGTCATAAAGAAGCCTTTCCGCCTTTTCCAAGAAAGCCTAGCTACAACTAACGTATTTAGTCGCGTGTTTTCCCTACTGTGATTGGTCAATCTCAAGTTGACCACGGTAGTTACCCTTCATTCTACCTCTTTAAAAACTCGAATTTTTTAATAACACAGTTTTACATTTCATATACCCTCAACTCCTTGTTCTTTTCTGTCTACTAATATTTTTCTCTCACCTTTCCAGATGTCTTGAACTTTTGATGCTCATTATAAATTAATTTATTTCGATTTATGTTCATTACTGTAACGCTATAGCTAGCCCGGAACTCCATTAACAAAACGTATTTTTTTCACACACACACCGTAGTAATAATTTGGCTCACCCCAATGTGAGCCATTTTTTTTTAAATACCGTAGCGTATAACAATAATTTGACGCGCTAATATGTAACCCACACCACAGCGTTGTAATAAATGGTCACATTTCGGTTTTCTTAATGTTATAAGAAAAGTCAAAAGGTATCAAGTGTTAATTAAACTTGAAGGACAAGCAAATTATTGACTATTTTAAATATAGAATAAAGACTAGATAATCTATATCTTTAAATAACATTTTCACTGAGTAAAAATAAGAACAAAGACATAAATTGATACTTAATAGTTTGGTTATGCGTATTCGCTACTAATATATATTACGTTCTTCCTGTATTCGTTTATAATAATAAACATAAACCTGTGTACATGAGTAAATACCACGAATTACGGAAATTCTTCGCATGAATACTACGTACCGCTAACGAACATCTATTACGCTACGCTAAGCGTCTACTATAACAGTTTCGTCACCTGCCTATGATGGCAATTTGGTGTTAGCAGACACGCGCTTTCTGTAACAAGGACTTTCTCACCGTAATATGCTAGATGCAACGTAAAGTTAGAATACTTGCTGTATTCCACTTATATTACTTACAATGTGACATGATTCACATCGATTGAATCTGAATTTATTTTATACCACACGACTAACCTTTCATCTTTTCTGGTTCTAAGAATAAGAATGCAAATGTGAATGTAGTAATCTCTTTTCTCTGCATTTCTCTTTATTCTTAACAGTTAGTAGACTAATTGGCTAATATTACAATTAATAAAGCAAGAAGTTGCGCGTTATACAATTACTATTGTTGCATAGTGAATGGTACTAGTGTTTCGTATTATGCATGTTGCAGATAAAAATGTGTACAATCTACGAGGTCCAATCAAATACAACCGCTTACTAGACGATGTGGGCAGTGCGACGCTTTGGTAAGTGTTCGGTTCAAGAGATGAGGAGTACACAGATCTAAACCACTAGCGCTGATTAGCTGTCAGTAGCAACATGTCTTAGCAAGAAGTGTACACACATTATATAACGTGAGGGTGTAATATTGTCACCTGTGATTAAATGTGCGTGCATCATTATATCTTGGAGTCAAAGCAGGCAAGCATAAACTAACGATGACCAAGGTAAGCACGTCTCGGAAAGTGAAGACCCGTCTTTCTGTGGAGAAACCCTTGCAACTATTTTTTTTAGGATCCTAGAGGCGTATACTTATTGATTTCATTCATGAACGGCACATAGTTAAGATGGTGTAGTTAAATTTGATGGAGCCTGCGGTTGATTAACTTAATCACTTAAGGTTGATATATAACCCCTTTCTGCATTAATTTTCGTATTCTGTATACGTATTTCGACGTAACACGACGTGATGAAAACTTAGTTGTCGAAATACGTATACAGAATACGAAAATTAATGTGGAAAGGGGTTATATATCAACTTTAAGTGATTAAGATGGTATAGTACTTACTGTAAATTCCTCAATGAAGCGAAGTTAACCTATCAACGAATAAGACGAGACATGCCTATATGATATGAGTTTGTTTCATGACAACTCTCACTCAATCACACCATCGAGGAATATTTTAGCCCGAGAAATGCGACAATTCTGCTTGTTAACGTAGCCTCCGAGGTGAAAATGGGCCTCACCACTCAAGATGATCTTTCGAGGAAATTCCGGATCAGTTTGATGCATTTCAAGGACTCAATCAGCAAAGACACGACGTTGTCGATGGTTGGTAGGCCTGGGTTCTTGTGTTAACTGAACTTTAAAAGCCTTAAAACCTAAGTTTTTATGCAAAATACGATGTAATGTCGTTTGTGGAATGCCCAATTCCAAAGATCGATGAGATATGGACAAACCTGGGATTTTCTCAACACTATGGGCTGCAACAGCAATATTCTCAGTTGTTCTTGAGCGACGTGCACGAGTTCGATTCTTCACATCACTAACTTGTCTCAACAGCTGAAATTTTTTCACTAGTTTCACAATTGCTGGCCGAGAAGATGCTTCACGACGACCCAAAAATGCTTTAGTTTTACGAATCGCGAAATTTTCACCATATTTGTAGAGAATTTTAATAATTTCAATGTGTTGTTGAAGCGTATATCGTTCCATTTTTATTAATGGCGTAGTTTTTACTTATCATCTGTCAAGTAGTTACAGGTTGAGTCATGATAGCTGTTAAAATGGCGGGCTATTGGAAATGAAATGTCTTATTGGAACACCTTTTAAATATTCACAAATATTGTACAGGCAATCGTACTTTCACAATGTTGGTACTACTGTAATTCATCTTAATTCAGTCATGATAGCTGTTAAAATGGCGGGCTATTGGAAATGAAATGTCTTATTGGAACACCTTTTAAATATTCACAAATATTGTACAGGCAATCGTACTTTCACAATGTTGGTATTACTGTAATTCATCTTAATTCGATGTGTATAATGCAATTGGTCTTTAACCTGTTGAGTAAAAAAGGATATCATTAATAACTCTTTTTAATTGGCTTGTATACGCTGGACATATGTACGATTTACATTATTTCATTTAAAACTAAAAGATTGTCCAATTTCAATCTTATACTCTATCGAGAACTATACATTGGATGTAATTTTTTATATATACTTAAAGGAAAAAATAAACGCGATAAACGATCTTTACTGAGAATCTGAGCCCAGGAAAGAAATTCTTTTATTAAGGAAAATATATAATAGTAACACCACTATATACCTTTTCTGTACGCAGTCTTGAAACTGATTCCTTTTGATACAAATTTAATTTTAGAAAATAGAAAGAAAGCGGTAAAAGAGACAGATCCCCTGAATATGATGGACTCGCCGATAAATGAATAATGATTTTCAACCCTATATTGAATTTATAGCTGTTAGCGTTATAGTCCATTTTAAAAAATGTGTAAAGTGAGAAGAAATCAATTCAATTCTTTCAATAAAGTTGAATAGCTTTGATTTTTCTTTCCTTTGCTCAAACTTAACTGTACTCCAAAGCTCTGATTTGGATCGGTTACATATAACGTCTTCGCTAACGACATCAAATTAAAAACTATTATAAAACCTTTATTAATATTAAATGTGTTTTTACATTACTTAATATCTAGAAATTAAATTAGAGTTATGATGATTAATATACTTTAAATACATATTATTGTACTGGAAAGATAAATGTATTTATTATAAATGTATTGCCTACAGTATATATATATATATATATATATATATATATATATATATATATATATATATATATATATATACTGTAGGCTCGTTAAATTTTAGGAAGATAAAGGGGTAGTATAATGCGTTTATACAAGTAAATTTATTCAGAATTATTAGAACGCTCAAAGAGTATTGCAACGTATTTACCGTTTTAGTTTATTATTTTATAGTTAGGTTAGTGGTGTGCCAATTTGATACTTTATATTTTTGTAACGAACTTATGTGCCATGGCCAAGACCAAAGATGTTATAGTGAAAAAATTAGAATACAAACTATTAAGAACCGGTTAGTATTCTCAAATTGATATTGATAGAAAAAGTAAAAGTTTCACGCCACAGAGTGATAAGAATTGCAACACTTATCAAATAAAATTTGCCCTTAATTTCAAGCAGTTAACAACATTGTTATATCGCAAATATTTTAAAAATGTACACGTTTGTTTCACTTGTTAATTTTTAATCACAGGATAAACAGTGACGAGTAACGACTCGAAGCGGTGACAGGATCTATCACATTTGCGAGACTAATACCTTTGGAACATTACGAAAAGAAATATGTAGCGCAAAGTGTTGATCATACGCCATTACGATGTTATGGTCTTGCAGTACTTGATCTGGACCCTGGACCTATGTACTTTGTCAAAGAGACAGTGTACGAGTATCAATAGAAAAATATAATAGAGACTGTTCAAGTGTCCTTTATTGCATCAATAGATGCTGAAAAAAATCCTTCCATGTTTATACAAGATGAGGTTCCGTGCTATACAGTGAAACCTGTCCAGAATGTTTTTCGCGATTTCAATATACCAATATTGGCCTAATCTGTAAATTCACCGGATCTCAATCCATATCTATGGTACTTAGAAAATACAGTATATGACAGTAAAAGAACAAAATAATAAAAGAAAAAGGTATAAACAAAAGAAAAAGCTCAACAGGTAAAACTTTTAATGCAAAAATTTGCTCCTCCATTCCGCTATATAGAGAAAAGTCAAACATTCGTAATGTATACTATTGTAACAGAGAAGAGAAGAAGAAAAGATAGAGAATACAATTACAAAATGGAAATATACTTTCCAGAAATGACCAAGCAATATTACTCGTTAGTAACTGAACTTCAGATTACTTGGAAAGAGAACACTTCATAGAAACTTAAGAAAAGACAATAATAATTGGAATAATTCGAAAAAGAAAGCAAAAAATGGAAACCAGTGGAAATAGGACTCAACCTATAATATTTAGGACTCTTACCATAACTACGAAATGCTTAGTAAACATTTTATGTTGTCTATCTGCCCTGTCGGAATGACAGAATCACCAGAAAGACTCCTTTTAAAAAGACATTTTAAAGTTTCTGTTTGATAATACTTTATTAACCATTTTTGCCATTTCTTTCAAAACTTTCGGATAGGAAGCTTGGTAAGTACATCGAACCCATCTCCTTTTCTGTCTTGTAATTGTGTTCTTGTACCTTTTCTTTTTCTGTCAACTGCCAAAGTTATTCGTCCGTTCTTCCTCTCAGTCAGAAATAATTTCTAGAGATACTTTTTGCACAACTATCAGTTATGAATGGATATAAGACAAATTATATTCTTAGCTTGTTAATGCGATTATTTTTATTACTAAATTTTTAAGTTAATCTAATAGATTTTTCCGAGTTTCAAATGTTTACTTTAACGAACCGATTGACTGAGATTGTTTAAAACAATTATTGAATTCATTCGTTAAAATTTTTAAGGTAAATATAAAAAATAATAGAAATCAATACTTTATTCCGCAAATTTTTCTGAATGCTTTAGACAATTTTCTAATTGTCCTAAGCCAACTATTTTATATTAGTAAAGCTCTGTAGATGAAACCTAGCTATTCTAAAATATATTTCCTTCTGCATATTTTAATTGAATTTCATAATATTAAGGAAGGTCTTTTTCTGAATATTTTAGAGCGAGGTAATTGCTTATATTGAATAAACAACAATAATGGCCGAGAATCCATAAAAAATTCAAATTATTGACTTTCCTTTCTCTCCCTTCGCAAGTTAAAAAATTCTTTTCCAATTTTTTCTGTATGCGTTGAACAAAAACGTGTTCTTTCCTTAAAAGAGATACCAACACACAACAATTCAATCAAATTATGTAGGCTTCATTGTAATAAATTGCTTATAATTGATGTTTCAGAAAAAGCACCCTAGTATTAAATATTTCGAAAAGAAAGAAGCCTAACACAAATGCTATTAAGAGTAAAAACGTTTAAATAAAATAAATTAACTGATTTTTCTCTTGCAAAACGGACGCAGTCGCTTTTTAATAATTTACATCAAAGGATATTTAATTATGGGGAGGGAATCCAGACAATAAATTCGATTCGCACATGTCTATTGGTGTAATTCTGTTATTAATGTAAATTGAAAGCTTCGTTCAGAGCTAAAACCATATTTGAAATACTATTGTATACAAATAAGGCTTATTTAATTTTTGTGGTCAAAATACCAATAATCGTGTACACCTCGCATTTAACCAACAATAAACATTCTATTCACTGAAACCGCATGCATTGTCGAAATTTGTATTGTGTACTTATACAGCTTAGCTTAGAAAATGTCCACTATGTTAGCGACGAAAAATTTAAAAGGGTAATTTAAAAAACTTATAAATTTCAGGCTTTAATATGTTTATTTCATTAACATACAAACAGATAACAGTCAAACTAAGCCATACCATTGAATATAAGCATTTACACAGATCAATAATCAAGGACAGAATAATACAGAGTAACTTATGAAGAAACAATGACCAAAGTACTAATTTTTAATGTTGAAGACAATTCTAATAGTAAATACCATGATGAGACATTTACAAAGAAGAATGAGGTTAAAGTGCAAACAATGGAAATGTATTACTTTTTTAGAGCATAGTTACAGCAAATTTCAAATGAAGTAATGAAGCAAAAACATAGATAGATGCAATAACCGACAGATACGATAGTCGATAGATAGAACAAGATACAATAACCGATAGGATTCGACAACGTCGTCTGATAAGAATAGAAGAAGGAAGGTGTCCCCCCAGCACATAAGTACATATTAACGTAATAAAAGAGAACATGTAAATGGTGAACAGAAGATGTCATAATGTCACAAGAAATTGAAGAAACGGAATGGTGAGATAATAGGTAGTGAAAATTGAGACGCGAAATGAAGCAGTAGCTGTGGAATTCCCGTTTACCTACTGAGCAGGGATAGAAAGTCTATTGCCAAGAGTAGTAGATGTCTCTACTAACAGGATATTTAACTTCAACAAGCATGCGAATATTATAACAATAATAATAAACAATACCTTCACACCACCAGTAGCGCCAATTACAGAAGGCAAAAGTAGGTCATGCATTATTATATGGCTGTCAGCTTTCACTTAAACGAAAAGAGAAACCATGAAAAATCTTTTCAGGCTATCGGATTTGTTTCCGAGATGCTTTAACACCGAGATATCGGTAGACTGTTACATGAACTTGGCAGAAGAAAACATATGCATTTATGCACAAGGGAGATGAGTATTCTAAAGCGGAACTCTATGTAGAAAAACGTCTTTTGAAACTACTAGATCTAATTAACTAGAGAATGCACTGCAACGAGACACAAGGACTACAATAGATCAGAGAAGTCGCGATGGAATAGGCTCTAGTGAGAGCTTATATGATCAATTGCTACACACATTGTTAACATAGAGGTACTGCATTTGATATTTTTTATGTAATTTCAGTTTCGTACAATCTGTCCTGTTATGGATATTCAATAATTTGTTTTATTTATATTGACGTGTAAGAAGCTGCCCATCGTTTTTCTCCTTTAAAAAATTTAATCATATTAATGTCTAACTACTGGATCTTTACTAAATACTAAATTAAAGTTTAGTGCAGTAGTTGAAGCCCTGAAGATGTCCCATACAAATGGGTACGAAACGTCGGCAGATATACAAGTGACGCGGTTCAAGCCCGGAAGCCCAGAAGCAGATAGCAAAATTCTGAAATTTAATATTAAACTAAAATACACAGCACAATTACTGTAAATAAGAAAATAATAAATATATTTGCTCACCTTCTCAGTGTCGTATTAGTAAAGTTCTAGCTAATAAAATGTTTGCTAGTATAATTGCACTTGCTCACATGTACGTACGTATAACACTTGCAGCAATTGCAGATATATATCGATTTAAATTTACTATCTGCACCACAAACTGTTCACTATGTATTATATATGTACTAAAACGGTGTATCTCTGCAATGTACCGACTGAAGTTTCCGAAATATAATATACGCATGAACCTTTGACAGAAAAGTAACAAGATTTAAGGGGTTGAATTTTTAATTTGCATAAATCCAATAAAGGGAACAATATTTACTGAAAAGTACTTTATGTTTGGCTTAGTTATCTGAAACCGACTATAGGCTATCCGTCTACGTCAATAAGAAGTTTGTACTTTGTACTACATAATGCAGCAACTACTCGATCTATCATTGTCAATTACCTATAACAAGTATTTATGCAGGATTGGTTTTACATCCAAAGGAGGCGAATTGTCCATCTGCTTATTCCCATCCAAACCCATCCCCTTTCATATAAGTCACGAGAGTGCACTACATACTAACGTCAGATAATACTTGCAAGAATTATACGTATGTATATCCCGCCGAAGCATTTATTATTTAAACAGAATATTAAAAAATCATTTTATTTCACCTGAAGATATATTATTATTAGAGTCCATTTGTACGTAAATACAATTCTAGGCAAAAATGTTTATATTGCATTAATAATACATATTGTAAATAACGTAATAATGATAATAAAAAAAGAATTTCGTAATTTTTTCAATGTATATGTATAATGAACAGAGTTGGGATGTCTTCCCGCGGGCCAGCTTCGTACTGAGTACGCAGTGCTCCCATCTATGTAATGTAATAAAACAAATGAAGTGTTATAAGTTATAACATAAGTTAGTACCGAGCAGATCTTTATATAAGGCGAATGTATAATTATTAAGTATGACGGACGCGCGTAAGGGAAAACGAGACCATTGGTTGACGCAGTGCGAAAGTTTATTGATGAATTTCCAAATTTATACTATAATAGTACTAAGATATTCTGCAAAGTTTACGTTAAACCGTTGACGTGGCGGGGCAAACACGACTGTGAAAATCATATAAAGAGTGTACAATACCAAAGTAAGAAAAATAACATGTCACCAAAAACGCAATTTGTTTAATTTACTGTTCATGATAATCGCCAGTGATTTAAGACTTCATCTACTCGATAAGCAACCTTTTCATGACTTCTGGAATAAATACAATCCCAACTGGAAGCTACCATCTCGAAGAGCGTTACAGAGCCATATCCCAACAGGGATAACGACATTCAAAACATGATCAAAGCTGTAGTCAAAGATAAATAGCTGTAGTTATTTGTCGACGAACCTTTGTGAGAAGATAACACCACAAATAATATAGTGAAGTAATAATCCAGTACCATGATTTGGCCCTGAGCTACCATAACTGAAAAAAGGAGATAATCTTTTGTTGAAGGGACTGTGAACTAGATTCAATATAAAAATATTCTTTAAACTGTTTTGGTTCCCTTTATAAATAGCTTAAATAAAAATAAAAGCGGAAGAAGATGGGCTACCACACTATGTCCCCAAATTTTATTTATAAGCTTTGGAATAGCGGTACCTTCTTAACGCGAAAATATTTAGAATATTTACAGAATATTACGTATACATCATCAATTCCAACAGTAGCAGTTTTAGAGAAATACCAGGACAAAAATTAGATACGAAAAGAGACGCAAACACTTGTATTACACAATAGTAGAATTGAATTAAAACTTTTATTCAAATGAAAGTTGGATTGACAAAGTATTTTATAAGATGTACAGACGTTGTAAAGCAATAGTTTAATTGCTAAGTAGAAGAAACAGCAGAGGTGAAGTTTCGACTTTTACAAAAATAAGGATTTGTAATTATTTAAAGATAGTAACTGCAGATGAAAATGATTATTAAATATGTTAACCATGCTCGCCAAATTTCGTAAATTTTTATCTGAAATACTAGCTGAGGATAAATGTCTAGTATACGAGGGTAGCCGTTTATATTTCGGGAACTGCCAACACTATTAGTGTTGCCTCCGATTGATTTGTCATTTTTGACAATATATTTACCTTGACAGTTTTATTATTCCGTCGCTATTTCTATTGTTAACAGTAGCTTGAAAATTTTATGTCAGCGAAAAAATGGAATTAACTCACGAACATTTTCGTGCAATTATTTTTCATAACTTTCGGCGTGAATTATCTCAACAAGAATGCATCGACGAGCTAAATTCTTTATAACATATGGTGACGAAGCACCATCAGAAACTACAGTATATCGTTGGTATAGTGAATTCAAACTTGGACGGCGTTCTTTGAATGATGAATTTTGTGAAGCTCGTCCCACAAATGTTGTTGTGTCTGAAAACATTAATGCAGTGTCTGAATTGATAATGCAAGACGGTCATGTGACGTGAGATCTGGGCATCTCTAGGTATTAATAACACCAGCGTGCATGAGATCATGCATGAACATTTAGCCATTAAGAAGCTATGTTCACGTTGGATACCACATAATTTGACAAAAAAGGACGTCGATTGTTGTCTAGAATGCACAAAAAATACATTGACGGTATTATATATATATATATATATATATATATATATATATATATATATGTATATAAGAACATTTATAAAGTCGTCACAGGTCAGTTTCAGTGCGACAGGCAGTAGCACTGGTTGAGCCCTGAAGATGTCCCATATGAGTGGGTACGAAACGTCGGCAGTTATATACCAGTGACGCGGTTCCAGCCCGGAAGCCCAGAAGCAAATCGTCATAGATGATGAATCTTGGATATATACGTATGAGCCTGATAGTAAACAGCAGTCGACTGTGTGGGTATTCCAAGATGAGCTAAAACCAACAAAAGTTGTTAGCGCTCGAAGCACATCAAAACAAATAGTCGCCTGTAGAATGGTCAATTCCAAATGATACACAACTATTTGTTTGCCAAAAGGTTTTGAAGAAATAAGGAAATCAAACCGAAAACGACAAATCATTCTCCACCATGACAATGCGAGTTCTCACAACAATTGAATATTTGGCCGGGTATAACATTGAATTGATGAGACATCCGCCTTACAGCCCTGACCTAGCACTCTGTGAGTTCCTTTTGTTCCTACACGTCATGAATAAACTTCGTGGTCAACGGTTTTCTACGCCGGAAGAAGCAGTTGAAGCATTCAAAACTCATGTTTTGGAGATACTGCCTTCACAGTGGCAGCAATGCTTTTCGGATTGGTTTAAATGACTGCAAAAGTGCCTTGATTTTGAAGGAGAATATTTTAAAAAGCAATAAAAGTATTTTCGATAATAAAAAACTTTTTTTTGTTTGCTATTCCCGAAATATAAACAGCTATCCTCGTATGATACTTTTATGATAAAATTCTGGTTATACAATTTGAAATATAATTTTCTGGTGCGAAATATAAAAACAGCAATCTATCTTCGGCAAAAATAGTACAGTGCATAGAATTTTTCGGAATGATAGAACGAAGAACATAACAAGACCAAACAAAATGGAGAACAAATTCTGTGCCCTACGTGTTAGACGCAAAATATTTCTACTGTTCTTTACCCAATTCGTGTGTTCACATACTTTATACCAATGAGAAACGTCAACGACTACAATAATCGTTCTAAAAAATAAATTTGTAAATATTTGAAATTACTAACTTAATACTTTTGGCACTAAAATATGGATAAAAATTAAAAATTTATCTAATATCTACTGCATTCCCATTAAATTATTTTCAAAAATGTATTTTGAATAGTAACAATTTAAACATGTTATCACTTCTAAGAAACTTTTTAATTAAAAAATTCTGTGTAGTTTAGTTATGCGAAGGCAACTACAGCGAGAGAAAAAAAGCACTCAGAGAACCGGTGAAGGGTAAGTGAAAGATAGAGACGGAGTTGTTTCGAAACATTTTTGGTATTCGAAGATTTGTTGTAAAAATATGTCCGTCGGCTTTTTTTCTGTGCGGTTTTTAACAACTGATTATTTTGTATTTGCTTGAAATGTTTTGAATATGTAAAATAATGAGCGTATAAGGTATTTTATTTACTCTTACTATCTGTAGAGAGGTGTGGATTATTTCACTTTTTATTTTAATTCCTGTCTTTTTCAGTTGCTCTTTTAAATTCTCAGGTATCGCGCAATTTCAACTGCCCTGTCATTCCATAAATTTTACAGCTAAATATTTGCTGTTAAAATTTATGCGAATTTAAATGACCAAATGCGAATCCAGCTCCTTTGTTTTAACTTTGCTGTATATTTCTTTAAATAATCTGTACAATATGTAACTGAAGAACAAAACATGTATTGCATATTTCATTATTATATTAATATTAACATTTCATAGTAATAAATAATTAAGTTTCGAATTTAATAAGGAAAATTTAAAATTATTTAATTTCTAGGGAAGAGATTTTTATTCATAAAACAGTAATATTACTTCTACAAACAACTAACGAAAGTGTAAATGCCATTTAAGGAAATCTGAATCTATGTTATTGATAAAGATTTCGATGATGCCTTTAGCTTCTTCGTTAAGACATTTTTTTGTCACTAAAACAATTAAGAGTGGTAAATGTGGTAACAGAGAAGTTTAACTTAATCACTAAGGTTGATATATAACCCTTTTCCACATTAACTTTTGTAATTTTGTATACGCATTTCGACAACCAAGTTGTCATCATCAGCAGATTAACCGCCAAGTGTCGCACCTAGTAAACCACGGCGAAAAATACCTGTACGAAAACACACTCCGTACGCGGTACACACCGTTGAGATACTAGACGTTTGGGTTATATATCAACCTTAGTGATTAAGTTAGTCAACCACAGGCTCCATCAAATTCAACTTAGAGAAGTTTAAAGAAAATCTCTCCATCAAAGTTCTTTAATACATTGCTAAAATGTGTACTAAAATTGAAGAAACATTTGAAAATTATTGTTTGAGATCAATGAAACAATAGAAGGTATTGTGCTTGGGTCAATAGAAGCTTCGAACACGTGGCACAAATACTATCACCTAAGTGTCAGCTTCGAAGAGAAAAAACTGATCAAAACAATTTCCATTTACTTCCACACATTTTTACCAACGATTAATTTGCATTTGTTGAATATATTGGCAATAAGTATTTGATGTTATGCTTTAACTACGCCTGTGACATCAAGATGCTGCGTTAGTATAGTAGATTTCACTTGACTCTTGCTCCAGTAACTTCTATAAAACTTTATTATCAACCATTAAGTCTTGAGCATACCCTGAGGCTTATTTCCAAGTAACTCCATGAAACATCTCAAGTCAATATTGTAGAGATTATTTATATACTGTCGTCAGAGTTTCACAGAGTTTCCGCTCATAGTAATGATTAGTTCAGAATAGGATTTTGGTAGGATTGAATTGTATATGCCCGGCTTCAAGCTTATGCCCAGTAGGTGCAGAACCAGATACACGTAGGAACCTAGTACAACGCTCATGCTCTGAAACACGAATGCCATCAGACTGCTTTGCTTCGTGAGTATATATATATACAATGTCTGGCAATCCTAACAATGTTGGCAGCAGAAGTATCAAGGACGTACTAACAGTAGTAACCTCGAAGCCAAGATGCAGTAACCATAGTAAACTGGTAAAATTTTTCTGACGACAAAAACCAGGAAAGAGAATTTACTCCAAAGGCTTCAATATCCTTCGTCGTCGACACACCGAACCAATTTTTAATTATGAAATAATATTGGAGAATAAAATTATTTCAAAGAACTAATTAATTTGTGTGGAAAATGTTATCATAAACACTGTTAATTTCTAAAATTTATTTACTATTTTATATCATCAGAATATCCATACCATTATATTTAAATAAAACAGTATATGAGATATTCAGAATAGACTTTATAGAACTTCATTTGTGATATATTTTTAAACATTTCATCATTATAAATATGGTGAAACTTACTGCAGAAAAAAAATAAGTCGCACGGTTCGTTTTCATTGTATTTCAGTTAAATTTACAAGCCCAAGCGGTACACCAAGACGCTTGAAATCAGCTGCACCAATTTAAAATGTATTTTCTAAATAAGCCGATGGTATACGTTCCGATTGCCATAGATTAGGAGAATCGCGTCCGTGGATTCGAAAAGGGGAACAGGAATGTAAACATGAATGTTGCATGAGTTCTTGTGAACCGTGCCAGTCATAACTCACAAGTAGTTGTGTCACCGTTAGTGGCTGCTCGGACGGCCCAAGAAACACTCTGATTCCGAACTTAACCGGACGGAGCAACGCAAGAGCTGCTGCACGAAACGGCCCCTATCTACGCCGCCGCCACCATCTAATGCCACGGCTAAACTATTTTTGTCTCACATCTTTTTTACCCTTTACGTCTGTTCCATCTTCACGTGACAAAACAGGAAAGCTATAAAACAAAACCGATTCAAACTGTCTGCACAGAATTCGAATATATGAGATGTTTTAAATATCTACCGATTCTTTGTATTATACTGGCAAATTCTTTTCTTCGATGTTAACACAAACAAAAGAAAAGGGAAAATAAATAACTCGAACTAAATTAAAGAAATGAACGGTAATAGAATCGATATAAGTATTCTTCTCAATGCTTTTCTCAACTTTATAAGTAAATATAAGTACAGAAATTATGTAAAATTTTGGGTTTTTGCAAATTAGTAAAATAAATTAATTGACTTAAAGAAAGCATTTTTATTTGAGACATTATATAAATTGGATCTTACGTTAGGCGATTCTTTGTATGGTACAGCTAAAATCCTTTTTTGTCAATGCTGAGAACAAAAGAAGGCCGAAAACTTTTAAACAGTTCGACCCAGCAATAAAGGATTTTTTTGCAATAGTTATAGTTCATGAAAGTCACTGGCTTAGAAAGAAACATGTTTATGTGCCATTCAATAAATTGGGTCGTTAAATTATTCTTTTTTGCATTTATACTAGCCTACGTAACTATAACAGGGGATTATTTATTTGGATTTCTTTTATTTATATTTTCTTTACAACTGACTTTCTCTTTCATCTTTTAACCAAATAAACAACAATTTTTTTTTGTTTTACTGGTACCACTCTCATTTTTCCCTTGAATCATTTGCAGCATATCGTTTTTTTTTAGTTTCTTTGATCTTTCTTGTTTACCAAAGTAATTCCTGAATTATCCATTTTCTTTTTCGAATACCATTTAATGTCACTCACTTTAGTTATTAAATAATATCGGAAAACATGTATTTATGATTCTTAAGAAAAGCTATAGTTAATTCTAATTTTATAATAAGAAGAAGTTTCTGATTGAATTTTTAAATTTAGAAGTAGAAATGACCCATTACTGATTTACAGTTTCGTTTCAGTGGTTTCAATCATATTTATATATTAATTTGCACAACATTTTGAACAAGAATTAACCTTCCTAAAGTTAAATCGCAAAATGTTTCCCATTAATTAACTGATGGCCAAGAAATGCTCATAGAGTCTTAAACTTTATAGAAATGATTGTCGTCGATGTTAAATGTGATACTTTGAATATGAGCCTGAAACAAAAGGTCAAATATCTGAATGAAGACAATTAAAAAAGGAGGGTACAAAAAAGTAAATGCTGTTTTATTTCTACATTTCTAAAAGCATTATCTATTGGATTGGAAAGTAAGTACTTTCGGTTTTTGCTGATAGAGAGCGCTGCTTTATTTTTTGTATAACGTATGTTAGTGCTGTACTTTACCGTTTGTCCCATGATACTAGTCACATTGACGTAACTTCAGAAGCAAGTAGTGCGTGATTTTTATTAAAGATATTAGCTGTGGGTTAATTTTAAATGGAGTGCAGAAACGAACATTTTCGACATATTTTACTATTTTATTTCCGTAAAGGAAAGAAAGCTGCTGCGGCTCACAAAAAGATATATGAAGTTTATGGTGCTTATTGCTTAACAGAGCGCACGTGTCAGAATTGGTATAAAAAATTCCGTTCTGGAGATTTTTCCCTCAAAAATGAACAACGTTCTGGTCGGCCTACTGAAGTTGATGATGACCAAATCAAAGTCATAATTGAAGAGGATCGTCATGTAACTGTTCGAGAGGTTACGGAGAGGCTACATGTATCGCACACAACGATTGAAAAACATTTAAAATATCTTGGGCTAGTTAAGAAGCTTGATATTTGGGTACCTCACGAATTGAAAGAAATTCATTTAACACAAAGAATCAACTTTTGCGATATGCACCTTAGACGAAATGAAACCGACCCTTTCTTAAAACGAATCATCACTGGTAATGAAAAATGGGTCCTGTACAGTAACATAGTTCGAAAGCGATCATGGAGCAACAACGATAAACCAGCTCAAACCACATCGAAAGCTGAATTGCGTCCAAAAAAGATCATGCTGTCAGTTTGGTGGAATTACAAAAGTGTTGTGTTTTCTGAGCTGCTTCCAAGGAACCAAACGATCAATTCTGATGTTTACTGTTAACAATTAATAAAACTGGATGAAACAATCAAAGAAAAACGGCCAGAATTGTCAAATCAGAAAGATGTAGTTTTCCACCAAGATAGTGCAAGGCCTCACACATCTTTGGCAACTCGTGGGAAACTATTGGAGCTTGGCTGGGAAGTGTTGCAACATCCCCCATACAGCCCTGATCTAACACCATCTGATTACCATTTATTTCGACGTTTGCAGAATTCTTTGAATGGTAAATCTTTCATAAATGACGATGACCTTCACTCGCACCTGGTTCAGTTTTTTGCTGATAAGGACCAGAAATTTTATGAGCGCGGAATCATACAGTTGAAAGAAAGATGGCAAAAGGTCATTGAGCAAAATGGAAAATATATAATTGATTAAAAACTATTCTTTGTTTAAAAAAAAAGTGTTTTATTTTATACTACAAAACCGAAAGTACTTAGTTGCCAACCCAATACAAAGCGTTGGTCTCCTCGAACCAAATAATCAAAAGCAAACTTCATCTTTCAGTTTTGACACAAGGAGCCAGATACTTTTGCACGATAATTCTCGTCGTTCAGCCATTGAAATACAGTTTTTAAGGGTCAACCAGTATGTAAATTAATAATAATAATAACCTTTATTGTCCAACAGACTACATTCACTGACAAGACAATGCAATCAAAATGAATAGATAAATATAATATAAAACAAAAAGTAATTCTAAATGTGAAACAAATTAAAAGGAAATACTAACTATTGCACCTAAAACTATAATATTCAAAATTAAACATCACTAAAATATTCGTTGAAGCTTTTGATCACATGGTACAGCGGGCTCTTGACCATAATGTAGGTTCTAGCGCTTGGGAAGCGAAGTACATCCTCAGATCTAGTTCCGCAGAAGCGCACAAGAAAGTAAATTTGTGATAATAAAGATGGAGAGTCAGTAGTATTATTTATTAAATTAAAAGTGAACCTGGAACCCGAAATGTCACGTGGCAAAGACAATTCTTGAAAGCCGTATCTCTCAAGCAAGGTATTATAATCTAAACCGCGAACTGGATATTCTCCATCCTGTCTAAAAAATAAAAATTTTTAAAATCTTTTATACTCGCTGAATAAGACGCTTCTGATAAACATAATACGGCGTCCAAACAACGGATGCATATTCCAGCTTGGTTCGAATCAACGTATGGTATAAAGTTACTGTTGTCATATTATAGTACCCTTGAAGCGGAAGAGCATAAAGAGAGTATGTGACTAGTAAATGTAAATTTGAAATCAAAAAGTACTCCCAAATCAAGTATTTGTGATACTCTAGAGATTAGCTAAGTTTCCACAAAATAGTTGAACGCCACCACATCATTACAACGCGTATATGAGACAATTGCACGCTTATTAACGTTTAAGTTGACCCCATTCAATCGACACCATTGACTAATTTTGGTAAGGTTTGATTGTAATGAAAGACAGTCTGCATATCCCAGACACCCACACTCAACACCCTTAAGCAAATCATAAATATAAATATTGAAAAGCGAAGATCCAAGGTTATATTTGGATTATATTCATTTAGTACATGACTTCTTGCTTTTACCCTGAATTATTTTACTAATGACAGAAAGCAAAACGACACTATTTCAACGTTTATTGGTTCCAAAAATCGTTGTAAAAAACTCGTTTAGCAAATTAATTAACCGCACAAAAAGCTGTATCGAAGTAAAAAGGGAGTATATTGATTGAGTGAAATAAATGATTTCAACAATTATAATATAATTTTTCTACGTTTTATTTTGTAATAAAACTTCGCTTTCTTTTTGGACCGAGCGTGTATTCTGAAACATCCATTTATACTTACGCTAAGAAAACATCCACACACGCTCATATACGTACGTATATGTGACTAGATATATAAATGCTACGAGCACAAGAAGAATACCCAATATAAATAAGAACAGCCATAAAATTTTGAATTATGCATTTGTAATATAACGAAAAAAAATAAACATATGTAAAATTTATTTCCCTCAGAAGCCGTGACAGTAGTACGTTTTGCGATGTATTGTATGTTAAAGAAAATGTATTTGCCATACTAGTTTTGAACATTCGTCTTTCCGCATATGTAAGATAATTTATTAAATTATTCCACACGTACAATGGACAATTATAAAAATTGTCATATTGATGGTTCAGCTTAATATCTACTATTTTATAAATTTATTCGCAAAACCATCTTTGTAAACCAGCAACTAGTATATTTATTTGTCAATAGTAGGCGCTCAGAATTTTTGATTTTATTTTTCATTTTTTAAAGATAATCGAAGAATGATAACGTAAAACAACAGGTTTTTTTAAATATTTAAAGGTTTGAAAATTTGTAGTGCATCATATTTTCTCAGTATATATTATATTTCGTCTTTTAATTTCAAAGGAAACGTTTTAGTATGAATACTAAAGATTTGCATAATCCAATTTCCTTTCCAAAATTTTTAGATGTACCATCTACTCCAACACTCTTTCATGTTCTTACTACTAACTATTAGTGACTTCCGTACTTTGACAATTGATAGCGGCAATATTGTTGAAGCTACATCTGTTCAATTAGCTGCCATTTATTCAGTCTGTTCTGCCAATTCACCATGGACAGATATAGCGTTCAACAACACGTGCAAATGATAAAATTGTTTTATCAAAATGGGTGTTCTGTTCGGGCAACGTTCCGCACGCTTCGCCCATTTTACGGTCGCCATAATCGTCTTACTGAAAGGACTAATCGCGGTGTGGTGGATATTTGAGTCCACTGGTTCAGTGAACAATGAATCAACACCCGTACAACAACGAAATGTAAAAGCTGCTGAAAAGATCGCCGCTATCCGTGAGAGTATGCAGGAGCATCCGAGTCAGTTGATTTCGTGTACCCATAAGAACTCAGCCTTTCGTAAACCACAACTTGGCGAATTTTGCGTCGTGACTTGAGGCTGCAATCGTACAAAATTTAACTGACCCAGGAGCTGAAGGTAAATGACCATAGACAACGACGTGTACTCGCTGAATGGGTGCTGGAATAGTTGGAAACTACCCTAATTTTCATCAAAAAATCATCTTCAGCGGTGAGACCCATTTTCTGGATGAATGGGTACGTCAACAAACAAAATTGTCAAACTCGGGACGATACCAATCCATATGAGATCCAAGAGCGTCCAATGCATCCCGCAAAAGTCACTATTTAGTGCGGATTTTGGGCTGGTAGCGTCATCGGTCTTTACTTCTTTGAAAACGATGTTAGCCAGGCCATCGCCGTCAACGACGAGCGCTATAGGTCGATTATTACTAACTTCTTTTGTCCTGAGTTGGATGATATGGACACCAAGGACATGTGGTTTCAACAGGACGGCGCTACGTGCCACACAGCTCATGCCATATTGGGCATTCTGAACGAGCGATTTGAGGGCATGGTCATCTCACGTGGAGGTGATGTGAACTGACCACCGAGATCGTACGATTTGACCCCATTAGACTTTTTCTTGTATGGTTTTCTTAAGTCGCAAGTCTATGCGAATAAACCATAAACTACTGTGGCACATAACCCATGCCATCGGTCAAATTCAGCCTGGTTTATGCGCCAGAGTCATGGAAAATTGGACATTTCGGATACGACATTTGCACAATGTGACATCGATAGGCCTTTCAAACGAATAAAAAATTTCGATGATATCTCACACACACTTTGTCTTATTTAAATTTAAAGATAGGAAGCGCTTAATGAAAGACCCGTTACTTGCCACATTTTCATATTTTATTTCCCGATGGTCTTGCTTCGTATACTCTTCTTATAATTTCTATTTATTTTATTCTTTGACATGGCTCTGCTATCTGAGTAGTCTTTGCTCATTTCTCTCTTTAATAGGCTTAGTTTCTGCACTCCCCTGATATTTTCATTTTATTTAAAACTATTCTTTTTTAAATTCCGCATTTCCTTTTCATTTTATTTTTCATTTTTATTGTTTAATGTCGGCGTGATCTCTGTTATATATTTCCATTCTTTTAGAAATTTCCTTCCAAAAAGGTGCTATTGATGCTATTGAACAGCCTTCTTGCTGGGCCTGCTCTTCCTCTTTTCCTTCCTTCTAATCTCTCACCTTTCTTCATTTTTCATTTGATTCTTTTTTACATGTATTTAATCTCCTACTTCCCTTTTCTATTTCTTCGCTTTTGTTCTCCAAGAGGTTTTGCCTTATTAATACTGGTCGTAATATTTATTTTCTTAGAGATTCTTCTGTATATCATTACTGTCATTTTTTCCATAATTATATTTCGTACTAGGGAGCTACCTTGTCGTACTTCATTTATCCCTTCATGTAACACAAAGGGCGAATATGATACTAACTAAAATAAATCACAGTCTGATTCATGACGTTATTTTGAAGATTTTCTCATAATAGTTTTTTTTAGTTTCTCTATCTCGAATGCTGTCTCCATAGTAACTATCTTATTTGTTTTCCAACTTAGCAATCTTTCAAGATGTATTCTGTCAAAACTTGCATTCGTTTTGATCGCAAGAACGCTTGTTATATAATAGAAAGTCAACAGTTTTTAGCTTATCTGCTTCTGGGTTTCCGGGCTGGAACCGCGTCACTAGTATATCTGCCGACGTTTCGTACCCATTTGTATGGGACATCTTCAGGGCTAAACTACTGCACTGAAACAGTTTCACTGCAGCCCTGAAGATGTCCCATACAAATGGGTACGAAACGTCGGCAGATATACTAGTGACGCGGTTCCAGCCCGGAAACCCAGAAGCAGATAGCATGGACCACGACCGCGGAAGTCTACGTACCAAATTAGTTTTTAGCTTAATTTGAAACATGGAAAAAGTGGAGTACAGCTCAGTGACTAAGTTCTCATTTTTAAAGGAACAAACGATGTGTACAGGAATCAATCTCCATCTATCGCAACCATAAAACCATGGACAATGAGTTCAATCGTGACCGTAACACTGCAGTGGATGCCCAAAAGACGTCCGTACTCCAGAAATTTTTAAATAAAGTACATAATATGGTGCTAAATAACCGCCGTACAAAATTACGAAAAGTAACAAAGGCTCTACATATTTCACACATTCATTTTGATCTTGTACATAATGATTTGGTAGGATGGACCATAGATGCGAACGAGAAAGCATTTTAGCCCTTAATTTAATGAAGTTAAGACATCCTAAAATGAAGCAACTATTGAAGCAATGGACCGAACCTGCCACAATTGCTCTGAAGGAGGTAAAGACGGTACACGGCTCGAAAAGTTATGGCTACTGCCTTTTGGGAGTGCAGGGGTTCTTCTTATCGATTTCTTCCAAAAATGTCAAATGGTAATAGGCGAATACTAGGCATCCATTTTAGATCGACATCGCGATACAATATAACCCAAAAGGCCTCACTTAAAAAAGAAGAAAGTGCTTTTTCTTCAGTATAATGCATGTGTTCACGCTTTGACTGTTCAATGACAAAATTCATGAACTGTGTTTCGAACTGCTTCGGTATCCAGCTTATTTGCTGTGTTTGGCTCCCTCAAATTTTTTCTGAACTAAAAACTTACCTAGGTGGCAAGAGACTTAGGTCTAACGAATAGGTAATCAACTAATGCATATTTTCGAACAGTGTGACAAATCTTTTTTTTTGAAAGCAAAAGGTCTTGAATATCGGTGCACTGAAACGAGTTATGAAAAGCATACGTTAAAGATTAAAATAATTTTTTGTCAAAATATTTGTGTTTTCTTGTCTAGCTCACCAATTACTGATTCGCCCTCGTAACGTTAGTTAAGATAATTGAAATTGCTCGCAAGAGTTTAAAATCAATAAACGAAAATTACTACAACGAGCTTGTACAAAACTACGTTCATTTCGAGTAAATTATAAAGCGAAGAAACCGTTAATTTATAAAACAAAGGCTCTAATAAAGCGAAAATGGTTAAAGTTTTTATTTAAATCATACGATCATCTTTTCAAGAAAGATTAAATGAGACGAGAACAAAACCCTTGCAATGAACGTGGCAAAGTTTAGTTTAGAACTAAGCACTTCACAAACAATGCTGCTAAAACACGAGCATATCTAGATCATCAAACGTCTTTAAGGTGCTTTGTGGACTCAAGTGTCCTGGTTGAATAAAGTTCTCGTCCTTTGCGACACCTTATACGCCGTGCATACGCACATAGCCTTTAAAAGAATTGTGAACTAATGCAAGGTACGCTTACATTTTCATCTACGTATACATATACATACATTGCACGACCGATCAATGCAAATTTTATGTTTGCTATTCACAGAAAATTACGGTTACTTACTTAGTTGTAAAATGTACAAAAAAATCAATATAGGTTCACGAAATACTTTGCAAAGGTATACTTTAACAACATAAAAATTTATCGTTGTTATAGTTCTTGTACATGAAAAGCATTAAAGTTTAAAATATACGTTCCGTAATCTAAAATCGTTCAAATACTAACATAAATTATATTAGCCCTAAATTATATTAGTCCTAAATTATTTTAATTAACTTTATAATTATCGTACATATATCGGAATTAACATAATATGCTTAAGTTAAAAATATTAACAATCTTTTGATGCTGTACAATAAATATCTGAATGATACAAGGATAATTTGAGGGAAACTAATACTCTAAATGAAACAAATGTGTTAAGACATTAAGTTTTTTATTATTTTCAAGTTCGTTGCACTTGAACCAATGATACTTTCAACTTCATTGCACTTGAGCCAACCATACTTTCAACTTCATTACACTTGAATTATCCAGGCAGAAGTGTAGTTATGATATTTTTCTCAAGATTCTGAAAATACACCCTGTTGCTGTCATAAGTTTTTCATTAAACCGAAACTGATTTTCAGCAAGCAATAGGTTAAGTTTAATCTGACGAATAGAGTGAGTGAGGCACAATCTGAAATTCTAATCGATCCAATCTTTCGGGAACAACTTCAGAAATCGCTTCTTTTACAGGCTAGTCTATGAAAGTTATTCCGTTGGAGTCGCAAAAAATTCTAACCATTACTTACCCGCTAATGAAATGTCTCGACTTTCTACGAGGAAGGATTTCCAATGGGAGTCCACTGTCGAGATTGCTATTTAAATTCAGGAATATATTGTTGAACCCAAGTTTCATCAAGCGCAACAAATCGCCAAAAATCTGTTTGGCTCTTATTAAACTTTCAAATTATCATTTGACGACGTTCATTCTTTTATGCTTTGATCGCAATTCAAAAGTCACGGTATCCACGTTTTAATATTTCTGTAAATGATCTGATTATTTTGATCAAGTTCTCTGTACTAACCTTTTCTCGTGGTTTTCTTGATTATCAGACCTGCATCCTACCCCCTAGGGTCCTTTTCGATAATCTCCGTTCGTGGCTAGACCACCTCAACCTCTGCAGTCCAACAAATTCTGAGATAATAGTTTCTTTGAACAGTTGGTAAACTTCTTGATTGTATCATCTTCTCCATGTTTGGTGATCATTTATCGGATCGAAGATTTTCCTCAGTATCTTTCTTTCACACGTTTGCAATCTATACTTACAGGTTTACTTACTTATTAATGATCTAATAACATAGACTTTGATTTTCGATTGTCGGTCTATGGTTTTGCAGTTGAATTGTACTAATGTACGTTCAGGATTTAAAAATTTACCGCATTGTTAATGTTACATAAGTTATGAATCCTCTCCCAATTGGAAACCGGTATCTATTAAGAATATTGAATGTAAACATTTACATATGCTGTTTTGTACCGTTCACTAAAAAACAACCAGTTAATTTCAGTAACATTTTAAATACATCAAAATCTAGCGAAGCATTGCTTCTTATATTACATCACTTCTCTTATCATTGTTACGTTCCAAACCATTTATAACTCAAACCTACGGAGATTATAATAAATCTCTTTTCTATGCGATAGTTCGTGCAGTTCCAGTACAGTATCGTAATTTGGTGTCGAATGATAGGACTCACTCAACGACACCCAACGACCAATAAAGAAATTGTAATTTTTGTAATACCAACTGAAAAAGTGCCGGCAGATTAAAAACACGTGCAAATCTAAGAGTGAAGATGGTACTGCCAGCGGTAGTATACTGGGCAAGATCTGTACGAGATTCTGAAATGTGCAGAAATAATTAACAAAAGAATTTACTCACATAGGCGCATCCGGGTTTTTACTAATAGCGAAACTACGCTGGGAATGTCCTTAATTTAAAACTCCTTAACACTAAGAAACTATAATATTGCATTCAGACTATCATAGAAATGAGAACTAGGAAATGAGACTGAGTGTCTGAATCCTGGGAATTGCAGACCATATTGAGAGTACTTAAGCACAGTGTACGGGAAGATGGATGAATCAGAGCTCACACAGAACGTCTTAGAGCAACAGATCCCAGCATGAACATGGCAAAGCATTTATTACCGTAGAAAAGCTGGGGAATTTCTTTCGTGGGAAGAAAAAACAATTGAGAATAATAACAAGATACTTCACATACTACGTGTCTGTGAAATAGTTCCTGCTAGATAAAAAAGAGATATTGTGAGACCTAGAGAGAATTGCAGTTGTACAATAAATCTTCAGAAATAGTCAACCATATTTTTCAAAAATGTGAAGCATTTGTGGTCATTTATAAGCAATTTAAAGTAGATTTGACAACATACAGTAGCCCACTTTCTTTGGACTTGTGTAATCAGTACAGGGGAAGGAGTATTGAATTGGGTAGAGAAGTTTTATTTTATTTCTTAATGAGTATCCAAGTCAAGGATCAAATCAACATTTTCTTTATTCGCGACTGTTTAGGCTTTCTGCATCAGGAAAAAACCTCGAAATCTGCTCTTATTACTTAATATGAACATGAACCTTTTTACAGAGATGTTTTTCAAACAAACCTTCGTTTCGATTTTATCTATTTATCTAAACACAAACACCTCAGACTCAAATTATTAAATCTTGAATTAAGACATATACTTGAAGTAAATTTGTGAACTGTCCTCGTATATTAAATTTATGTGGTATTTATAGAACAATCTTATAAATAACTTTTGTTACGTTGCGCATATTAATTTCACATCCCTTGTATAATTGCAAACAGTTCCCAACAAATAATCTATTTCCTGCTAGATAACGCGACATAAGAAAATACATGAAAGTATTTATATCACGATTTTTTCACATTTAATCACATATATTTAATTTAATAAACACGTGATATATATTCCCACCTATTTATTAAAGCCCCATATAATAAAATCAGTGACATAGTTTCACCAAACACGCAGCCTACATCTGGAGAACACTCTTTTTTATATTCGATAACATACAGAGCCTTACTGTTATATACCCCGACCTATCCCTATATTATACACTTACCCTTGTTCTATGTAATGTGTTACGTCACGTATAACCTTCAAGTATAACAGTGTATAATTTTTATGCAACGGTATCCACACGCACCCCTTTTTGATATCATGACGTTAGATAAAGATGAAAACAGCTACGCATATCAGATTCATGTACGCGCAGTGTTCATTGTTCGCTTCATCCACCCTTACCTAACCACGGACTTTTTTTCTTTTAATTTCAGATTCTCGTAATTATTACATACATACATCAAAAGTTCCCATACTCTGAATTAATAACTGTATTGATGCCAGCGCGGAATATGTTCTGCTTATAAAGATTGTAACTGAAGGGGTTTGTATCCAGTACGAACGTACTTTTCTATTTTCAAACACACATGAAATTCAATATTATTTTCAGTTTCACACAGTTCTTCGTCTATATACAAATATACAGTAAACGAACTTAGGTACAAATAGGCAAATTTAGGCATAAAAGCAGTACTCAAAAATAAATTATTTAATTGCTTAATTATTGGATTTAAAAGTATATGTCGTTAAATTGCATTTTGATACAATAATAACGTCAACTAAATACCCAATTTTATGTAGGCAAATAACGAATCATTAGTGCGACGAGGTAGTCAATTATTTATTCCTCATTACTGTCCCTCTTCTTTGTTTTCTTCTGACTTCGTCTTCTGTGATTTTTTTATTATTCCATTATAATTCCAAACGGCGAAGTGTTATCTAGAAATTTTTTAATTTATGCTTCCGATTATACTTTCAAAAATACGTACTATATAAGGTGAATTATATTCGACTAAAATTTACTGCAAATTATTTCATACCTGAATCAGGCTTCCAATTCAGACGGAAATTATGTTTACTGATTTTAAAGTAAATACCCTGTATAACTTTGAGGATTTCAATAGAGCTCTGCTTTGGAAATTCGGTAATAATAAGGTTCAGTTTACTTAAAGCTGGTATTTTAAAACCATGTTAATGTTCAGTAAGCAATGGAATTAAAATTCAGTACTTAACCTTTAAAATTAACTTTGTAGACGTCCAGATATTAGGAATGGTGCAATTAACTGAAAAAACAAGCTAATGAAATTTTGGTGATGATTAGTTTTGAAAACTGCGTCAAAACCCATGGAGAAGGATGCAATTTATTTAACAATTTGTACCAAGATCGGCATCCAATATCACGAATCGTCATTGATAAAACTTTGAGAAGTTATAATTGGACCGGAAATGTTAGACATTTACCGAAAGGCTGACGACCAAACGTCGCAACTAATGAAGTTATTGCTCAAGATATTGCTATAGCATTGGAAGAATTACCATAAACTTCTATTATATCCCTCACACTAAACTACGATATAAATTATCTGCTTCTGGGCTTCCGGGCTGGAACCGCGTCACTGGTATAACTGTCGACGTTTCGTACCCACTCATATGCGACATCTTCAGAGCTCAACTACTGCTACTGTCTGTCTCACTGAAACTGATACGATATAAATTGCAAATCAGTAGCCAGAATATTAAAGCACGAATAATAACCTCCGTATAAACTATTTTTACTGCAAGAATTGTTGGACGGACATTATGTTCGCAGAATTTAATTTCGCGAAAGAGTGGAAAATATTTGCAATAATGATAAATACTTTACATAAAGTTTGCAATTCTTATTATTGGTCCATTTTCCATTCATGGAAAAGATATTTAGATCTTTTACGGAATCAAGTTTTCCCTATTAATTGAGGATGATAGGGACTTGCCTGTAAGTGATTAGATATAACCAAACGAAGCATTTCCTCACAATGTACATAAAGTTAGAAGTTTTTTTAGCGAAATATTCCCAATTCTGTGGATTAGGCGTAGAGGATTCACTGAATGCCTGCACAGTCTACCGATTGAAATCTCCTAGATTTTTTCCTTTAAAGTCATTTAAATATCTGTGGTTTAGATTACATGACCAGATAACTGATGAAGCGCAATTAATTTGTGAGAAGACATTGGCAAACGTCATTCAAGAATTTGTTCACTTGCACGCTGTCTGGGAGTGAACGGTCATCATTACGAAAACTTTGTCACTTAAAACCAATATCAAACAAACGCAATAACCTGAAGATGATCATAATATGAAACCAATGCAAAAAAAGTTTATAGACGTCATGCTTCGAAAAAATTGACTCTTGGAAAGGCTATCCACTATTTGATGAAAATCTGATTCGATCTGATTAGATTCTTTCTATGAAGGTTAACTTCATATTCGCGGGAAGTTTTTGTAAATTCTTTGAATTCGCTGATTCTACTTCCTCTGGTCCGTTGTTAAATCTCACCACAGTGTTGGATTAAGAAAACTCAGCTCTAGATTGATGTGAATTTGAAAAATACTTGCTGTCGGTAATAAATGTACTTCTTTTATTCTATGAAAGATATTTCCTTTCATGTTGATATTTCTTCATTATTATTAGTTCCAGAAATAATACTTTAAGAATTCATTAAATTTAGTTCTTGTTATGTAAGGACAATTTCTTGCAAAACTAAGCAAAACTTGAAATGCTTTAGGAATAATGTAAACTAACAAGCGAATATGTTACTTAATGTATATTTCTTAATTTGCATTTCATAAAAATTGCTGAATAAATCTAGCATTAGCGTTTAACCTATTGAAAATTTGTTTAAAACTTTCCGAGTTAAAAATATGTAAGGTTTATATAATAAAATATAATTAGCGAAGCCAACGTTACTAAAGGACTGCGAAGAGATAATTTAACTGAAAAGATTAAACGTTAGAATTTAAAATACGATTGCTCGAGTACACATACAAACACATGTGTTTGATGGATTTCAAACTTTCTATGTTACATAGTTTCTGTAAAAGCAGTGTAGTGGCAGTCGAAGCTTTGGAATTGGGATTAATTTATTTAAAAGGGTGGCGATATGTCATTCCATTTGATGAGTAGTCGACAAGGCAAAGGGTTGCAAACGGAACACCCGTTATAATGCGTATAAGCACGCACAAAAGGGTTGCTACGCATCAGAAGTACACATTCATACTAAGATAATGAATTGCGTGCTAATGAGGGCGTCTCGGCCATTGACCAATGAGGTCCCTGGAAGCTTGTCAGCCATGTTTACAACCGCCCACAGAAGAAACAAAAGCCGGGAAGTTTACAAGGAAAAAACAAAACGGGTACAGAACAGATCGGTGTTACGTATCTGCCAATCCTCTGTCTTACAATTTACTTACGGCTACTATAGAGTTTATTATGTGGGGTATCGTTGTACTTCCACTTTAAGAACTCCCTGTTTGGAGGAAAAAATACTAAACGAAGAAAACCTATCAAATAAACAGATTTATTTTTTGTAAAATTTCAAAAATATTATAACCGTTTAAGTAATTGTAAAAATATTTAAATTCTAACAATAACAAAAATTAAAGTGCACATATATATTACAATTCCTTATACATATACAGGGTGTTGCAAATAAAAATTTTCCCCTGAAAATCTAAGTTACAATAGTGCATTCTAGTTCACTATGTTGGCTTAACAAGATTAATAAATGATTTTCATTAATTTGGAAAATATTTGAAAGCAAAATTGTAAATTTCTTTTCTTCAATTTTTCTTACTTAGCTATTTGAGGAAATTATTGAAAACTCTAAATACTTTTTCAGAGCAATCATTATATTTTATCAAATTTGATCATTTGCCCATAACTTTTCAAATATTGTTAATTTACTTTGAGGTAAGATAATTACTATCTTATTTTTGCTTAATATTTCTCGTTTAGATTTTAATTATGTCCAAAGTCATTTTACTTATAATGTACTTCAGTACAAACTAACGAAAAAGGAATTTGAATCATGGAAGAAGAAATCAAAAAATTTTTACTTGTTACTATTAGCTGCGCAACTAAGTTCTCGCTGTTTTTTTGATGAAAATGCAACTTTTTCCCGTCTTTCTGGCATAAATCGAATACCGTCACGGTAGAAGTGTTCGTCTTTTGAGGCTATCCACGAATCAAAAAATTTTGAGATGTCTTCGGACGACGCAATATCTGGGGAATATGGCGGGTGGGGTAGGACGTCCCATTTGAGCGTTTCTAAGTAGGTTTTAACGGGTTTGGCAACGTGAAGCCGAGCGTTGTCATACTGTAGAATCACTTTTTCGTGCCTCTGCTCGTATTGTGGCCGCTTTTCGCGCAGTGCTCGGCTCAATCGCATCAATTGAGTTCGATACCGTTCCCCAGTGATGGTTTCGTTCGGTTTCAACAGCTGATAATAAATAACACCGCCCTGGTCCCATCAAATACACAGCAAAGCCTTCGCAGCGTGAATATTCGGCCGAACTGACGACGTAGAAGCATGACCGGGCAGTCCCCATGATTTTGTTCTCTTTGGGTTGCTATAATGAATCCATTTTTCATCACCCGTAACGATGCAATGAAGAAAACCCTTCCTTTTTTGGCGCTGGAGCAGTTGTTCACAGGCGAAGAAACGACGCTCAACGTTTCTTGAATTCAAATCATAAGGAACCCAAGTTCCTTGTTTTTGAATCATTCCCAACGCATGCAATCGCTTGGAAATGGCTTGGCGGTAACTCCTAATGCTGAAGCAAGCTCTTTTTGTGTTTAGCGCGGATCCTCATCGAGCAATGCCTCCAATTCAGCGTCTTCGAAGGTTTTTGGTCTTCCTTCACGCGAACGGTCGTCAACATCGAAATCACCGTCTTTGAAACGACGGAACCAATCACGGCACGTTGTTTCACTTAGAGCAGCATCTCCGTAAACTTTTTGGATGCGCTTTAGCCGCCGTTTTCTTCGAATGAAAGAAAAAAAGCAACACTTCCCGCAAATGACGATTATTTGGCACAAAATCAGACATTTTCACACAACCAAAAGTATATGACGCAAAAACAAAATCACTAATGTATCAAAGCAGTTTGTTTACTATATGTCTGAGCTTGGTTCATGACGTTTTGGTTAAGTTACAATCGACCTGCGCTTACTACTGGAGCCATCTCTTGAAAAACAGCGAGAAATTAGTTGCGCGCCTATTATATAATATTCCTCAATGTTAATTATTTGGTACAAGTTACTTTTCACTAGTTAATCAAGTAGCATTGGAGGCAGAGGTTCAGTCGTTTCTGCAAATTCAGAGGAGTGTCCCTTAAGCCAATAGTTTACACAAATGTAATATATCAAGTATTTTTTCTCTATTAATGTTTATTAATTAGTACATTTAGGATGTGTTTATTCAACAAAGAATAAATCTAAATTGATCAAAGAAATTACAAACAAATTAAACATTTGATATTGCCCATAAACTTCATTGGCGTTTAACTGAATAAGTAGCTGCAAAAATGTCGAAATTAATTCAGCTTTTTCCGCTATCAAACATTCAATTGAAACCACTGATTTCCACAAATTCTAAAAAAATTTACTTGCTTTTGACTATCCTGAAGATATTCTCCGAAACTGAATTATAATATGTGGTCGTAGTATAATGTTCAAGAAGATTCCTTAGTGTGATGGATTTTGACAAGGCAAATAAAACATCACGTATAAAATAGGAAATTCTTGAAAAATATTTGAATCGTTGTGTAGAAAAATGTTAGTTAAGGGCTTTTTTTTAATTTAAATAAATTGTTACTAGTCGTTATAGACTAACCTACAATTTTGCTCTATAATCTCAGTTCATTTAGTTCAACGCTTTTGTTAACGCGTTATACACAAAGTCACTATGCTCTGCTTTTTCACTGTCACTACTGTCACATGCTCCAATGGTTTGATCCTCTTAAGCCTTCTGTTCAAGTCGGTGTTATCTAGAAGCTGCAATATTTCGGTATTTACATGTTCGTGAAGCCTTTCCTCGTACTTTTCTGCAAACTTCTTGATTTCTTCTCTAACAGTTGGTATTTTTAGATCTCTGTGAAGATAATCATTGCGATAATACCATGGAGCGTCCACAATACCTCGCAGTACCTTGTTTTGTAATATTTCAATTTTGTCTATATTGCTTTTGGCTGCACACCCCCCAGACCTGGATTCCGTATGTCCAGAGAGGTTTTAGAACTTGATTGTATAGTAACAATTTATTATGCACAGAAAGCTGTGATTTCCACCCAAGCAACCAGTATATTTTTTTATATTTGAGGTCGACTTCCCTCCTGTTCTTTTTTATATGTTCTTTCCATCGTAATCGGATATCCAAGTTCATTCCCAGGTATTTCGCTGTGTAGCTGTATGGAATGTTGGTATTGTTTATTGTTACCGGTATCTGTACATTCTTCTTATAAGCAAAGTCAATATGTACTGACTTGTTCTCATTGATACGAAGTCTCCATATTCTAGCCCATTCGTTTATTCTGTTACATGCTTCTTGCAGCATGGCTGTCGTATCTTCACTGTTACAGCCTACAGCAAGGATAGCAGTGTCATACGCAAAGGTGGCAGTCGAATTAATGGCTTTTTGACAAAAATTAATCGTACTAGGAATATACAGAACGAAAGTAACAGTACTAGAGTGTTCACAATTTCAAAATATATTTTTTGGAATTACTAACAAAAATTTTTAAAAATCAGTTCACGTTCTTTTGAATACGAATATTAAATATCTTTAACTCTTTTAAATTCATGATTCTACAATTATTTGTAAGATAACCAATGAAGGCTTTAAAGTAATACCAATTTTCGAAAGCGAAACATTAATTGCAAAAATTCGACACAAACATCTAGAGATAGCAAGTTAAATTAATTAAAAAAAAAAAATTAAAAAGCAGATAAGTAAAATATATAGATAATAAATAGCAAGTCAAAACTGAGGTCTATATAAGTATTGATACACGAAAGGAAAGCAAAAATTCGTATTCGAAAATCAATAACAAAATAACTGATTTTCGAATTGGACTTCAATGCTTAAATTTAAGATTTTCTTTAACCATAACCTTTAATAATAATTTTAAATTGTAAATCAAATAAAGAATAAGGAGAAAATTTGCAGTTTTTTCTAGATGGTATTACGTAACGAAAATTATATTATTTTCTGCTATTCCATCGTTAATTAAATACATAGAAATTAATTAAAAATTTCTGCGCTGGAGAAGGACTCGACCTCTGTCTGCCGTTTTCTAGACGACTGCTTTACCAATTAAGCCACTAGGCAGTGTAACTTCGAATCCTTTAACACGCCATAAATCGCATTATGGAACAGATCTAATATTTATTTTAAAACCCGAAATCAGGTTATTATGATGTCAATAATTATATATAAACATATAATTAAGTTTTCACGATAGGAAATTTTAATGGAAACATAATTATGTACAGTATTACATAATTTTGTATAATTTCACTATCTTTGAACGTCTTAAACTAAGCCTTACAACGGTGAACCTCTGAAGCCTGGCGCCCTCTCCCTTGATTTTGGAACATAAATAGAAGTACCTATTCCATTTTTCAAAAATATTATGTGGCTAGAGAAGCCATTATTTATTTTCTTTTTCCCTTTCTCCTTTTCATTGAAAAGCACAGCATTTAGCGAGACGGGATGTAGTTTGTTTAAAAAACATTATGAAATCATAAAAATGCATGACATCCCTTGAAAATGTGCGGAAGAAAAACGAAGAAAGAAAAACAATACCCTCAACCATGAAACAACGTTGAATGGCATCTGGATGTAATTTAAGACGAATATGGCGTATAATAAAAAATCACCAATAGTTTTTAACTTCTATTGTTTTTTTTTATTTTACGCTGCTGAGGGTTTGACGTTCGGTTTCACCATGGTCCTCCCCTGTGTAAAACAATAAAGCCCTGCCTAGTATAACACGCCTTTTACATATGTCCATTCTTCTTCACACCTTTAGTTATAAAATTTTACGCCATGTTGATTGGCATCTATTAAACTTAAACGGATATAATTACACGAAGGGAATTCAATATCGTTTAAAGGACATGTTTTTTCTGGACGTTTTTTTTTCTTCTGACCTAACACCATTATGAAAATCATGTAAAATACTTCTTGTTGATATGTTGGAACAGTAAAAAGTGGTTGTAATATAATATACGTACCTATAGTTACTTATCAGATTTAAATTGTACTATCATTTCTGTAACAAGTGTGAACGAAAAGGTAGCAGAAATGTATCAGATATACATACATACATACGTATACGTACGATATACACGCCACACGTTTATTTACATAATATTCAAATAAGTTTATTTACCTTTATTAAGAATTTTCAAAATAATATAAATGTACATACAGCTACATTTATATTTAAATTAACTATTTAAATTATACGACATATAAGTAGGCAAAGGAATAAACCAACAACTTTTAAATAATAGTAATATTAACAATAATAATAATAATGATGAAATTCTCGCAAGCATGCTGATGGAAGAAACTTATAAGTAAAGGGTGTTTCAAATTGCGCGGTTTTTTTTAAGAATAAATAAAATATAGCTAGCGCACTGAATTTGTCTGGGTATGTGGGCATTTAAAAAGTGTGATGTATGACATTTATAAAAATGGCTTCGTACACGGTACAACATCACGTACAAATTGTTGAATTATTTTATGAAAATCAGCGTTCTGTGAAAAGAGTTTTTAGAAAATTACGTGAATTTTATGGTTTACATAATCGTCCATCTGAAAGCACTGTTGGTCGAATTATTTAAAAATTTCAAGAGACCGGTTCCGTGGAAGATCAAAAATGTGAAAAATACAGTCCTAGTGGTCGTTCACAAGAAAATATTGATTTGGTTCGTGAAAGTGTTGCTGAACATCCTGAAATGTCCATTAGACGACGTTCACAACTTGAACTGATTAGATCAACAACATGGCGTATTTTACACAAGAATTTATCTCTGAAGACATATAAGGTTCTAATAACACAGGAACTGAAGCCATTAGATCATTTGAAACGTCGTTCATTTGTCAATTTCATCAATGAACAACCAGCTGATATTTCTCAAAAAATAATGTTTTCCGATGAGGCACATTTTGAACTTGTTATGTTAATAAACAAAATTGCCGTATCGGGGGTGAGGAAAATCCACGAATTATTCATGAGAAACCTATACATCCTGAACGAGTTACTGTTTGGTGTGCAATATGATCAGGTGGTGTAATTGGACCTTACTTCTTTGAAAATGCTGATGGTGAAGCTGTAACTGCCAATGGTGATCGATATCGTCGGATGATAATCGAATTTTTGTGGCCTGAATTAATGAATATTGATCTAGAAGATATGTGGTTTCAACAGAATGGCGAGGAAAAATTTCCTGGACGTGTAATCTCAAGAAACGGTGATGTTAATTAGCCACCTAGATCATGTGATTTGACACCGTTAGACTATTTTCTTTAGGATTATGTGAAAAGTCAGGTTCATAAAAACAATCCATAATCGAACCCTGCTTTGAAAGATGAAATTATTCGTGTCATTGGTGAGATAGAGCCTCGATTATGTCAAAATCTCATTGAAAATTTTAACCAAAAGTGGACGCTGTGAAGCTGCAAGAGGAGGCCATTTGGCAGATATTATTTTTCGCATATAAATGTCATAACTGATACTTCAATTGCCAATAAAACGTTTTTGAAAGTGAATGCAAATTATGTGTTTTATTTATTCTTTAAAAAATATAATATTAATATATAATATTATTATAATATAATATATAATAATAATAATTTAGCATCAAAATGAAGTTAGGATTGCATAAGCGCAGAACACGCTCGATAATTTAAAAAAATTAAACACATCAAGGATATAATATGCAGAGAGATGCAATAGAAAGTCTTCAACTAAAAGAAGCATACAAATATGTATATTGGCATAACACAAATTCTTTTTATTAATCACAGAATCGTTAAAACACGAATTCAAGAAAAATTTATGAAACGCTTAGGAAAAATTTTTAATAGGCTGTTAATACAATCCCACTTCTGACTTATTCGCTCAGACTCATAAAATGATCAGACAGAGAGCTAGACTCTCTTAATAGACTCATCAGACAATTGCCACAAAACGTCATACGCATCATCAGCATACTGCAGTAAAACGATTTACGTTATCCAGAGAGGAAGGCGGAAGAACATGCATTGATATAAAAACTAACATTACAAAAGAAGTAAATAACCATAAAATATACTTTCTGACCATAAGAAACAACACCCGTTGCAAAACAATAATGGAAGTAGACAGCATAATCACACTATTAAACCTCAGTAACGTAAATTTCGAGTTAGTAGAACATGTAATAACAAATAGCAATAAAACACGAGAAACCTGGGAAAACAAAGTAGTAAATGGAACATATCCAAAACAAATAACACAAAGTCACATTGACAAACAGACAACCAACAAATGGTTGAAAATCATAAATATTTTGGTAGAAATTGAAGATCTCGTGATTCCAATACAAAATCGAATTATGAACACAAGTATAGAGTCAACGATGAGCAATCACTCAGTCTAGGGCCTTCTATAATGAGAAAATTCGCAGACGTTGTATTTTCGATTTTATCTTTGGACATGGAAATTACTTATTTATTTATAGCGTTGTTTACCTTTACTCATTGTAGAACTTGTTACGGTTTAGTTATTGGCACACGTACACCAAGACTGGTCAATAATGAATAGACGAAGGCCTTTATTTATTATAAGTTTTTTGTTCATCTAATAGGGGCTAAAGATATTATCCATCATCCTTGTATTGTATTGTACAGCTCGTTCCACTAAATTTCGGAATATTTTACCATAGACCATGCTTAATTCTTACTAACTCTCTATAGAACCCTATTCTAAAATGACCCAATGCTAGAACTCTATAATCACAAAATTTTCAAAAAATTTTTCTGCATACTTCGAACCTTTGCATTAGAATATTAAGGTATTAGTGCTATGTTAAATTCTTTTAACATATTTCAAATATTTCAAATTGTATACTCAACGAACTGGCAAATCCATTAAATTAAGAATGCAGCGAATAGTTTTTAAACTCAAAATGATTCAAACGAATTTTGTATAAAACATTTTCTTCATTTAATCTAACCAAATAAGAGACACGAACATCCTGTAAGTATTGCTATAATGATGCATCAAAATAGTCGTCCAAAGACATTAGATATAAAATTTATGTTTATATATAATGCATATGGTGTTTCTAGTGAAGGCAATTAATACATTTGTAAATCAAACATTCAAAATTATCTAAAAATGTTTTAGGGTGTGATATTTGGAATAGACGAAAAAAGGAAGCGATAAAGATTTCGAACATTTCCATTAGTACCAAAAGAAAAAAAAAGCATTACTGACACCACGAACTGCGTGTGGCATTTTATAATATTATCCTATCTTTTTTCTACGTTTCTCTTTCCAAACATAAAATATAAAATAATTTACTGATTTATAGGAATTAGAATTACATTACTGATAAATCGTTAATGGTCAGAACAGGCTAGTTATATGTGTGTATGAATGTATGTATATAAAGATGTTTAATACACCTATTTAGAGGGCATAGTTTTGAAAAAATGTTATGTAATTCCCCGTAAATAAATTGTTATGTCATTATGTCAAAGTGATTTATTTGTTCCTTTTAAGAAACGATATTTTTTCTGTGTTTTTAATAGAAATTATTATATTGATTTAAATTGATTAAATATACAATTAAAAACGTTTTCGTTTTTAATGAAAATTCTTGAATTTATTTTATAACTTTCTTAGTTCCCTCTCCAAGTTTGGAAATTGTAGAATAACGTCCATAACTTTTCGTGTTTAAAAAATAGAAAACCGCTCTGGCAAGTATATTTAGTTTTAATCGTAGTTCTTTTTGCGTAACAGCTTTGATTTAAATTAGATTCGTATGAGGTGAACATCTAGCCCGTTTCACGGCGATGTTTTCAAGACTATTGGAGTCCTCATATCTTTAGCTTATACCTGGAGTATTTTCTATAGTCTAATTCTTTTAATTAGATCTACTAGCTTCAAGAGCAAATTTTTTAGACATCTGCTTCAAACTGTTCACCTCGTATTTGTAGAAACCGCGTTCTTGCTAAGCTCTTGACATAGAAGATGAATTACTGTTTCCTTCTCTATTTGGTAGAATTTGTACATGGCATCTTCTATCGCCTTCATATTGCTCATATTTGTTAAACTTACAATGCCCTGTAAGTAAGCCAACTATTACCTTAACATTCTGTCCTTACTCAATAAATCCTTTGTAAATTTAGGTGATCACTCTCTAAGGCACTATTTTGCCTGTCTTTGCCTTGAGGAGCTTTTCCACTTATCCAGAGATCTGTTTCCAGCCCACTCTTCCACGGCTGCTTTAATATTTATTTTTGTAATGCAGCAGAGTCGCCGGTCTTATGAAAGTCATAGCCGAGGCTTATCGAGATAGTTCGTCCTTTTCATTTGCCTAACTTTCGTGTCTTGGAACTCAGACTAATGTAACCTTATTGAGATTACTGAGCTTATTCGGGGTACGCACACAGTTCCATAAAAGTTTAGATCTTGCACTGAATCCAGAGCTGTTAGCATTGCTTGACTGTTGGAGTTAATGGCCACTGAGGGTTTTATCCTCATTTGCCTATTGATTTCTTCAACGCGGTGATGTAATGCGATTGTTTCCACTTATAATACCGTAGTATTTTTGCTTAAACTCACCTAGATCATCGTCCTTTCTTTGACTCCATAAATTTCGGCTCCGATTCCTGATGACATCGCACAGCTTCCCCATAAGAAAGTCCGCCTGCAATTCTTCTATCGACTTATGATGATCAGTGTCATAAATTTCTTTTATAGAGAAACAACTTAGTATTTTCACTGTACAAGTTATGATATCATGACCCGTCTTGTCAAATTCAGCATTCACTAGGGCTAAATTCATTTCATATTCAAAAAAATTATGTCAGAAGAAACAAAATAAATATGCATGTAGGTTTTAAAAAGTTCCAAATACGAGAAGTATTCGAATTTAATCATTATATTTATTAAAAAATTTATTCCAGTATTATAACTATAAATAGTACCCCGAAATTTTGACATACTTATGTTATATACCTGGAAGTTATACGAAAATTCACTAAAATAAGATTAACTACGTATCTGCTCCCGAACATCTTCTGTAACACCGGCATTTGAAAATCTATTTTTGTATAAAATTAATGGAGTGAAAATAAGAAAAGGCAAATTCGGGTATATGCTAGATGCAGAATAAGGTTCCATTAAACTGGTACGTAAATTTCCGCGATCGTGGTCCATACTATCTTCTTCTGGGCTTCTGGGCTGGAACCGCGTCACTGGTATAACTGCCGGCGTTTCGTACCCACTCGTATGGGACATCTTCATCACTGAAACTGTTTCAGTGCGACAGACAACAGCGACTGGGTACGAAACGTCGGCCTTAAGGAACGGCCTTAGGACACACCTCATCAATTACAAGTGAAGAAATTTAAAAATAATCCTTTGGGTTTTATCCAGTGGAATTTGGTGACAAATGTAATATAGATGCCCAACTAAGTTGGTGTATTTCAAGCTACTCAAGATAAATACGAAAGATACGTAATTAAGCTTAAATTAGAGAATTTTTCGGAATATCACAAAATCAAGTATTCCGCTTTCAGATTAGCATAAGCCGGATATGAGATCCCAGAAAGGAAAATTATAGGTAGAAATTACAATAAATCAAGTTTCAAAAGCTTTCCTACGTGATCAAATCCAGAAATGAAATAATTATAAAAAATGTGGATACTTAGACTTTCGATTGTAGACCACAATAGAGAATTTTTCATTGTTGCGTTTAGGTTACTGATATTATTTCGGGGACCTACTTCGTTTTTAGATGATGGAGAAGAAACAATCGACAACAAATTATAAATAGCAAATAATATGGAGTCAGGATCAGAACGTTGAGGTAACGGTAAATTCACGTGAGCTATAAATATATATTACATACTCTGTTACATAACTTCGAATGGATAAAGTAAACTAGACTAAGTACTTCCACGTCTCTTAAAAGTCTAGGATATAATAATTGGCAACCGAAACTCAAAACTATATACAAATTCTACGTAAAGTACGTCTACCTGAACATTATTTGCTAAAGATTCAATTATATGCACACATGAACGGATTTGATAGCACAATATTCTGTCAATGCCAAAAAAGTTACAAGTGTTCTATTCATAGTAAACTTTATTTCATGTTTTATAAGATTTCAATGTAGCCATCACTTGCAGCACATAGTAGCATATCCACTCAGTCGACTGCCGTTGTTATTCGATGTTTAAGATAATCTAGATCATTAGGCAATAAAGGAACATAAGATTGACTTTTTACACTAAAAATCTGCGATCAGTTCTATTAATGGACTGTAGATTTCACTCAAACCTAGTATGAATTCTCTCCACTTGCTCTTTCGAAACTCGCGATCAACCTGGACTTTTTCCTTTACAGAGACAGGCACTCTCGTAAACTGTCGAAACTATCGTCGTATATTATTCAGAGAGGGGAGAGTAACGTCGAATACTCTTCAGAAAGCACACTGCACTGTAACAACAACCAAATTTGTTTTAGCGATAGCCTTTTGCAGTCGACTTGTCTTTTTAAGCATGTGAGCATATGCAAAGTACCTATAGCGCCAGTGAGGCTGCCATATGAAACTTAGAAACCGCCTTTTTCAAATGGCAAGTGAGATTTTCTATTGTAATGTTTAAAAACTCAAACATCGTATAACGAAACTGGTTCATTCTTTTGAATAACCGTGTATATTGAGAAATAGAAGCAAGACTTGTTACTGTATTAGATGCAAATTTATGTATGTCTTTAACGATTATTCATTAGTGGCGTAAACAACCATAATATTTAAAATTTGTTTAATAATGTGAAAATATTTTTAAAATAAAAATTTTTAACCCGTAAATTGCTAGTAAAACAATGCTGATAAAATTGAGATCTAGGGGAAAAAATTTCGAGGAAATTCTAGGGGAATTAAGCAAAACGATAAACAGGAAAGAAGACGAACCGAATTTTCCAATCACAAAGAGAAAGGAGGTTGGACAATGCGTAGTTTGAAGATAAACAGCTAAAAAGATCTTGAGGAAGATAGTGAGGAGGAAGATCGAGGGATTGTTGATTGGATAAAGTTACAGCAAAAATGAAAACGGATGGTGCGAAGAATGGAATTATTTGTAAAGTATTGCCTAAGGTTCTTTTCTAAATAGTATAAACCCTAAACCTCGAACGTTAAAAAATATGTCTTACACAAGACAAACGACATGAAAGACAATTGATTCAGTTAAAACGATTTTCGAAGTTATAAATTTTATTTTAAGAATATTAGACTCACCGTGTATATTAAATATCTTCGTTTGATATTGCAAAAATTATATTTTGCAATAAAAATCAATTATATACGTACATTCACCTGTAATACGAAAAAATATGTACAGACATGTACGAAACCAATTACGTATGTAAAAGTACACACATATGTATGTACATATAATTATAATGTTATCACTTTAATATCAAATTACAATGTAGTATCTAGTTACTGGGACTGTTCAGTAATTATTATGAAATGGAAATTATTTTATGTATACATACATAGATGTATGTATGTATACAGAGGCACACAAGTTCGAAGTCATTCATTTATTATGTATAAGTGTGTATACTTTGGTAAATATGATTAATATTTATGTCTGCTTAGACGTTGTTATCATTTCGTAAGTGTATTTCTTTATTTATTTATTTCCGTAAAAATCTAAAATTATAAAGCATTTCTGTAATATTCAGAAGCCAAATATTCTTTTCTCTAACACCGTTAATTCAATCGAACCATTCGAAATTCTTTCACACCAAAAAGATATTCGCCTCATATCTTTATTATTTTTATTTAATTTTAATTACAATAAAACGTTCAATAGACACGAAATCGTTTTAAAAATAACTTAAAATTTAATTAGGTACCTTGTATAAATAAACTTAAGTGAAAAAATTCATATACGAAAAATAAAATACCAGGTGTACCGGAAAGTCATTACCGGTTTCTTCGTAAAAAAACTACATAATTTTCAAGAAAATGGAAAAATGTATTTATTCAAAGTGTCGGCCATTTGGTTCTACACATCTTGCCCATCTTTCAGGCCATTTATGGATGCCATCCCAAGAAAACTGTTCGTCCTTTGAGCAAAACTATTCGTCGAGCTATTTTCTAGCTTCTTCGAAATTGGCGAAGTGCTGCTCTGCAAGCACGTGTTCCATTGCTACGAAAAGGTGATAGTCGGACGTAACAAGGTCTGGAGAGTACGGCGGGTGCGATATTATATCCCATCCAAGTGCTTTCGACGCTTCCTCGACCAGTTTTGCTATATAAGATGGCGCATTTTCGTGCTGTGAAATCATTTTACCGTGTCTTCGAGCTCATTCATCTTCAAATTGATAATTTGCAATCCTTCACCAAGCTTCCACAGTTCGTAATACACCATGCCACTCTTGTCTCACCAATCACAGAGCATTGTATTGCGACCAAAACGATTTGGCCTTGGAGTTGATGGACTGGCTTTGCCAGGTGATAACCATAATTTTTTGCGTTTAGGGTTTTCGAAGTAAATTTTCATCACCCGTCACTATTGCATGCAGAAATGCAATTTGCCTGTCATTCAATTGATATGGCATCCATTTTCTCATCTGTTGGATTTTTCCCATTGCTCGTAATCGGTCGCTAATCGTTTCTTGGGTCATATTTAACGCTTCTGCGAATAGTTTTTGAGTTTGGGTTGGATCTTCATCCAATAACTCCTGCAGTTTCGCATCTTAAAACTATTTCGGTCTACCAGAATGTTTCTTGTCTTGCACATCGGAATCACCACTTTCGAATTGTTGAAACTACGCCTTACATGTGTTTATGGTTGGGACATGCTCACCGTAAGTTTCTGTCAGTAAACAATGACTTTCAGAGTCTTTTTTGTTTTGATTAAATAAGAAAAGTAAAGCGTGCCGCAAATCCACTTTTCAGGCACGAAACTCGACATTTTCAAAGAGGTATAAATCTATGACAGTGTTACTTTCGCAAAATATAACATATATGTCTTTGAAACTTGATGTCAGTAGAATAAAATGATATATGTGTCAAATCATAATATTGCATACTTAAGTCTAACGACATCTGTTAGAAAAACTGGTAATGGCTTTCTGGTACTCCTGGTACAGTGATAAAACGAATTAAGTGAAAAACTATATTATAATATGAATAAATCCGAAAGTGTTGAACAAAAATTTCATTCATATTTTTAAACGTTTTCAAAAGTTTCTGTTTATAACACTATCAGTGTTCTCCTTTCCCCTCTTGTAATAGGACTGCATCTTGAACAATCTATTATTTATAAACTTTGCGATACTGATGACCTTCCATCGTTTCGATGGTCTTCCTACAGATCTATGATGACAGATTTTTGTTTTACCCCATCATACGAAGCGTTCGGGGCTGACCCTGTTTACATGATCCTTCCAAAACCATTGTCTTAATATAATCCATTTTGCTAAATCCTACAGTCCAAGTTCTTCACTTATAGTATAGCTTCTTCTTCTACTCTCCTTGAGCAGCGTAGGTCGAAATAGGACTGACACAGGTTTTATATGTAAATCTGAGATTTTTTTCGACATAAATTTGCTTCTACACACTTTTTCTCAACGATAACATTCAATTTCTTCTTCCTCATTACTCACTAATTAGTTTTATTATCTACAATCAACTTGCATTTAATATCCACAGGAATTACATCGATTGACTATTTTCAGCTAGCATAAGCATATAATTTTCTTGGATGCTGTCTTGAATTTGTATAAAGGCCGATCAAACATCCTTCGTTCTCTCCTATCTTGTTATTCACACGACATAGTTTTTAAATTTTAAATCTACTATCCGTTTTGTATCTGACATAAATTTCATATATTATACACTTTGTATAATTTGATCCATCACAATTATCTCCTTATCTGTGCTTATATTTATATGAATTTCTTGATTCAGGCCAGCTTTTGTCTATGCTTGTTTTATCATTCTTGTTGGTAATTTTATTATTCTTGCTGAGTTCTTCAATAATTCTCGGGTATTTTGTATCAATATTATTCCTTTTCAGTACGTTATGAGCGTGGATTAATAATTAATAAGTCTAATGGAAAAGGCCAACACTATTTGTTTTTCGACTGGACAATCCTTCAAAACATAACTATTCAAATTTGCATTCATTTCGATCGAAAGGACGTTTGTTATTTGAATAGAAAATAAACTATTTTTAGCCTATTTTGAAACATGGAAACTGTTTCGAAATATGGAAATAAAATTATGTTCTAATTTTTAAAGAACAAAACGATGAAATATATGTTAGGTTGAACTGCAATATGTTTAAGAGGACCAATCGCCATCGATTACGACTATGAAATAATGGACATTTATTTGATGAACAACGTAGTGGACGTCCAAAAGACGTGCGTACTCCAGAAATTATTAAAACAAATACAGGACAATTAACAAAATTATGCGAATTAACAGAGGCTCTACGTGTTTCATATGGATAAGTGGTTTTTAATTTTGCATAATGAATTGAACATACAACCTGTATACACCATTATTCATTCGAAAAAATGTGACTCTCGAAAAAATAATAATAATAATAAAATACAGCGATAAAACGAATTAAATGTAAGGTCAGTCAAAAAATAGACTGAGATTGGTATAAAAGCGTACACTTGGCCTGAAATATTATGGCTATTTTCTTTTCAGACTGCAGTGGAATTCTTATTATAGATTATGTTCAGAGAGGAAAAACAATAACAAGTGAATACTATGTATTCTTTTTGGATTATCAAGCAATTTAATACAACTACAGACGATCTCACTTAAAGCGGAAATGTGTGGGTTTTCTTCAGGATAGTGCACGTTAGGCTGTTTTAATGGCAAAAATTCATGAACTGTATTTTGAACTGCTTCTGCATCCAGTTATTTACCAGATTTAGCTCTCCTCAGACTTTTTCCTTTTCCCCTACCTGAAAACTTGGCTAGATAGCAAGAGAGTTGGATGAGTTGAATGAGGAAGAAGTCACTTAAACTAACGCATATTACAAACAGGTTGATAAAACATACTTTATTGAAGAAATAAAAAGATTTTAATATCAGTGGACTAAATGTAATGAGTTGGAAGAACAATACGTTGAAAAATAAATTAATTTTATTCCAAAAAATTTGTTTTCTTGTCTAAGCTGAGTAATTACTGGTTCACCTTTGTAGTTACATATTTTAGACGCATTTTGTCAAATGTTTTCATTAATAGTAATAACAGGTGGGGCAATAAGTATCGCCCTACCGAAAAGTGCTGTCATTTTTACAAATGGCATCATATGTCAGTTTAGTTTCGACATTCGTAAAATTTATAGTGAATAACAATGAATCGATACACGCCTCAAGAACACGCGATAATTGTGACAATATTTGCGCGCAGTAATTCGTTAGTGGTGTTAACGCAACGTGAATTTCGGCAAAAATATCCCAATTGTGAAAAATTCTCGGTTCTGGGGGACGGAAAATCCACGCGTAATTCATGAAGCTCCATTACACCCTCTCAAAATTACCACTTGCACTTACGTTGGAAAAAGTGGTTGGACCTTATTTTTTCGAGAGAGCCGACGGGAACGCTATTACGGTGAACGGCGACAGCCATACAACCATTCTGACTGAATTTTTCTTGCCGGAAGTTAGCGATCTGCATTTGGAAGGCATATGGTTCCAACAGGACGAGGCTTGTTATACTGCACGCGACACAATGCGTATTTTGAAAAATGTCTTCCCAGCGCATGTAATTTCGTGTTTCGGTGATTTGGTTTGGCTGGCCAGATCTCCCAATTTGACAGCCCCGGACTTCTTTCTCTGGGGATATTTGAAGTCGTTGGTGTACGTGAATAAGCCCAACACCTTGAAGCAGTTAAAGAACAACATTCGAGCAAAAATTGACAACGTGATACCACAAATTCTGGGCACAGTTACGCAAAATGTAATCAAAAGAGCCCAAATTTGCATGAACGTCGGCGGCGGCTATTTGTTGGACATAATTTTCCACAATTAATTGAAATAAAATTTATAAGTGTGAATACATAATCAGTTAAAAACCAAATGAGTTTTCACTTTAAACGAAAGTTATACCGAAAGAAAATCAGATGATGCTTTTTGCCCCACCCTGTAATAATAATCCGTATCTTGACATCCTTCAACAGCTCAACTGCAATTTTAACGACCAGACCATGAGTTATTATTACCAACACGCTTCTAGTGCGACTTAAAATCTTTGGCTGTCGACGGTTTTCTTAGACAAGAGAAAAAAATCTTCTGAGACAGAACCCTTCAGATTCAATATGTGGCCCTCGGCGTGATAAACCTGTAACTTTAGTCTATCAAGCAAATACAGACGAGCTATAATATAAAAATCATATCCATTTGATACATTTTCTTCAATACTATTCCCCTAGTGAATAATTTTAGTGTTTAACTGAGTAACCAAGAGAACTTTTAAATTAAACTGATTTAACCTCTCTAAAAACATTTACGAACAATAGTCGATCGAAGTAAGCTCCAAAAAGACAAAAAAAACTGTTCTTCAGGAATATATCTAACAATACGAAAAGTGATAGCAGTTTTATCAATCAAAAATCGTCAATTTCTAAGTTCGGGTGAAATAACTAATGAACTTGTCAAGGTTAAAAATAAAACCAATTATGTGTTTATTCATTTATATAAAGAAAGGTAAATATAAATGTTATAGAAAAATTACTGAAAATCTTATCTAAATGCAAGGAAAGAAACAAAAGGATGGACGTATAAATAACTCTTTATAGAATTTTTAATCACAAATAAAGAATCCATTTCCACTTTCTACACATTATACTACCGAGCTTTCTAATCTTTCCACGGTGTCGTCTTTTATCTATAGAAAGAAACTGATTAAGTGTTTCTCATGCCTTTAAGTTTTAAGCGTAAAACTTGACAATCAGTAAGTGGTAATATTCTATTACAACTGACATTTATGCCTTAAATATTTTCACGGACTTTCCATTTTCTAATGCTTATTCATTTATTTCAGATACGCGGAAAAAAGCTATCGACGGAAAGGTAATTTATACATTTAATAATGTAACTCAATTATTACATGAACTCTACTTTTATACATCTACATATAATTAAAAGCACATAAGAATATACAAAATTTTATTTACTATAATTTTGAGAGATTTATTACCTGTTTAAAAAGTAAAACAATGATGTTTTCTGAATTTGTCAAATAGTCATTCATTCATTTATTTGGAACCAAAATTACGTAACTTAATAATTACGTAATTTGGAAAAAAAATCTGAATTTCGTTGCTAACAACCATTTCAAATATAATATCAAAGTCGTTATTTTAAAGCCATGCAATACTACGAGGGCGGATCAATAATTAGTGAGCCTGGGGAAAGAGGGCAGCATTAATAAAAATTTAATTTACCAATTTGGCATCTTTTAAAACAAATCTATCAAAGTGTCCGTTCATTCCGATCGTAAAGACGCTTATTATTGGAATAGAAAGTGTGTCTTTTTAGCTTGTGTCGAAACATAAAAAAAGTGGAGTATCGATCAGTGAATAAGTTCTTACTTTTAAAGAATAAAAGAAACGATGCAATCAGAGCTGAGCTTAAATCTGTTTATGGAAACAACTGGGTTTAAATGTGACTGAACCAGTATTTAATGAACCCTAGGATACCCTAAAGCGTGTGAACTACAAAAATTATTAAAACACTGTGTTGCTAAATAACAGTCGAATAAAATTAAACAAAGTGTAAGGGACTCTATACATTTCATATGAATCAGTAGTTTCAATTTTGCATAAGGAAGTAAGTATGAATAAATTATGTGAAAGAGGAGTACCGTACGAACGAGAACGTATTTCAGTCCTCAATTTGACGAATAAATAACGGTTAATAAAACCTGGATACACCATTATGCTCCAGAAATTAAGCAACAATCGAATCAAGTAATTAAGGCTAGCGCAAGGACCATACACTAGACAGAAAATGTTATGCCTACTGTTTTTTAGGACTGCAGTGGGATTTTTCTTGTCGATTACCTTTAAAAAGGTGAAACGTTACCAGGCGAACACTAAGCATTCCTTAGATTAACTGCGCGATGAAATGCAATACAAGAAACTCACTTAAAGAAGACACGAGTGTTTTTTCTACAGGATAGTGTACGTATTCATAGTTCGATTGTTTCAATGGCAAAAATTTATGAATTGCATCACTGAAGGTTGCTATATAACCCTTGCCACATTAATTTTCGTATTCCGTATACGTATTTCGACAACTAAGTTGTCATCATGAGCAGATAATTAAACTGTTGTAAAGTTGTCGAAATACGTATACAGAATACGAAAATTAATATGGCAAGAGGTTATATATCAACCTTCAGTGGTCTAGATGCAGGAGCAGATCCAGCTTATTCGCCAGATTTGGCCCGCTCAGATACTTCTTTTTCCCTATTGTGAAACTTGGCTTGATAGCAAAAGATTTAAATCGAATACGGAGGTAATCACTGAAACTAACACGTACTTCGAACAATTTGGTAAAGCTGCCTTTTCTAAAGGAATAAAAAATCTTAAGTTGCAAAAAGTTGCAAGGAGAATACGTTGAAAAATAAACTAATTTTTTGTTTAAAAGTTTATGTTCTCTTTTCCAACGTACACAAGAAAATATAAACTTTTTGACGAAGATTTATTTTGTTTTTAAATATATCCTTGTTGTAGCTTATTACAACGGGAATACGTTCATAATTCTTTGCCAAAAAGTTTGTATTCTTATCTAAGTTCACTAATTACTAATACGCCCTCGTAACGTTAGCTAAGGTAATTGAAATTGCTCGCAAGAGTTTAAATCAATAAACGAAAATAAATACTTCAAAAAGCTTGTACAAAACTGTGTTCTTTCTCGAGTAAATTATAAAGCAAATATATCGATAATTTGTAAACCAAAGGCTCTACTAAAGCGAAAATTGTTATAATTTTTATTTAAATCATACGATCATCTTTTCAAGAAGGATTAAATGTCACGAGAACAAGGCACTTGCAACCCGTGGCAAAGTTTAGAACTTAGCAAGTTACAAACAATACTGTGAAAATACGAACATTACTGTTCTTCATATTACAATTTTTCCTTTTTTGATGTTAAAATTATCTTCATGCATACCAAATATTGTTAGTAACAGAATGTAGTCAGTATACCAGGTGTACCGGAAAGTCATTACCGGTTTCTTTCGTAAAAAAACTACATAATTTTCAAGAAAATTGATTTCAACAGGACGGAGCAACCACTCACACAGCTCGGGCAACGAAGGAGATTTTGAGACACCAATTTCCAGGTCGAGTGATCTCCCGTTTTGAAGATTTGAACTGGCCGTCCAGATCGCCAGATCTAACAGCAGACTTCTTCCTTCGGGACTTTTTAAAAGCTCGCGTTTACCACAACAAACCACGGACCTTGCAAGTCTTGAAAGTTAACATTGAAGAAGAAATCGCCAATTTGGAGCCAGATGTTTTGTGAGCAACATTTCAAGATGCTGTAAAACGAGCGCAATCATCACGGGAGGTGGTCATTTGAGCGATATAATATTTTCCAATTAATGTCATCAATTTTACACTTTCAAATAAACTTTTTATGAAAACAGAGCTCTTTTTTATCATTTCTAACAAAATGGCAACCAGTTCAAATGACATTACTTTGGCACCACCCGTTATAAGATATAATCCAATATTTTCGTAGTATTAAAGTAATCCTTAACACTCTGATAGTAAGGACGCACAGATACCTGAATGCATTTAGAATGCTTTCATTATTAAAGAAGTCTAATACTTTTACTTTTTCGAAATAGGTAATCTATCAATAACACAAGTATACACGGTTTTGGATCTAAGCAACCAAAAGCTGTTTCTAAGGTTATTTGGGGGGATATTGGTTCTAGTTTTCGAGATATTAAATAAACACATTTTTTACAATTTTTGACAATTAA
>JAVIWB010004360.1:0-57809 GCA_031893035.1 Dermolepida albohirtum | reverse complement strand
AAGGAGTGCTTTGTGGATATTGTTAAAAATTATTACCAATATTTTCATATTTATAAAAGGTTTGTACGAAATAGCATTACATTTGTTAGTGTGTGAATGATTTTCGTTAATGTGTTATTGTCTAATTGAATAGTTTTTGAATTTGTGCACCATTAATTTATTTAAACAATTTAATTCTCTAAATTCACTCGAAACTTCTGAAGAGAAATTGGAAGGAAATTATACACAAGCGCTTTAGTTACCCATTTATAAAAACTACAAATAATGATAGATAATGTAATTAGAAACATATTATTTTTAAAAATGCATAACAACAGCGAAGGTTTTTGAAATGCAAATTTTTATTGCAAAAATAAAACCGTCCGAAGTATAAATTAAACCAACAAATAAGGAAATCTCCAAACATTAAACTTGCAATTACTAGACATAAATAATAAATAACGCGTATCTCTCAACTCATGTGTCATAAATATTTGCCTTTATTGCAGGCGTCTAATATATAATCTGGTCGCCATAACATTATGTCATTCACGTCTAAATGGTAAACGTGGTTCATGCATACCTAACTATGTTTCGAGATAAGATAGTGAATGTAAATAAGAAATATCACATTTCTAAGATTGATTAAAAATACTTTCATGTATCATTTTGATATTCTGTTATATTTTTTCTTTACAATGCTATAGTCAGACACTTCAACTTAATTATGTTCTAATTAAATCGAAATTCAAGTCTGTTTTGATAAAATTTTTCTGTTCATCTTTATCGTTTTCTGTCGTCAGTATGCAACAACAATTTGATTATGATTTATTACTTTCATTTACTCAAGAATTTCATATTTTAGTATCAATTGTAGATTACAGTTAATTTATATGTTAATGATTCATTGCAGTATGATTATATTGACTGTACAACACATATATATCAGGTTGTTACAAATGTAATGTCCGTTTTTTCCTTCAGTCTGAACTGAGTCGCACCTGTGTGAAGACGTGTATGTTTTTGGTGAAAATTATTATTGTATTTGTAGAAAAGGGTATTTATTTTGAAGTGTGTACCTGTTCCATTTCTTGGAAAGATTAATACACCTGTCCTTGTCTCGCCTACGGAAATGCTGTCGGCAAGAGATATTCGGGCAATTTACCTCTTTCAATTTAAAAAGGGATTAAATGCAGCTGCAGCAACACGAGAAATTAATCAGACGTTCGGTGAAACCACGTGTAATGAACGCACATTACGGCGATGGTTTAAAAAATTCAGCGAGGGAAATTTTGATTTGGAAAATGAGCCTCGCGGATATGCGCGTAGCACCGTTAATGACGACGAGCTGCGTGTAGAAGTTGAAAGTAATCTGTCGACAACAGTGCGTAGCCTTGCAGAAACATTTCAAGTGTCCATTGCCACCATTAGTCGTCACATTTTTTCGATTGGTAAAGTGAAGAAACTCGATCGATGGGTGCCGAACCAATTAACGGAAGCCAATAAGCTTCGTCGATTAGAGGTGGCCACCTCTTTGGCTAATCGACAGAAAGTTGAACCGTTTCTTCATCGAGTGGTAACGTGTGACGAAAAGTAGATACTTTATTATAATCGGGGACGGTCAGGACAATGGTTAGATCGAGGTGAAGCACCAAGACAGCATGCACGAGCATCACTTCACCCGCGAAAAATTATGGTGACTGTATGGTGGACCAGGAAGGGTATTATTCACTATTAATTTTTACAACCTGGTGAAACCATTACGGCAGCGTCCTATTGTGCCGAACTGGAAACTATGCATGGAAAATTGAGCAGCTTGCGGCCCTCACTAGTCAATAGACATGGACCCATACTTCTTCATAATAATGCAAGATCTCATGTTGCACGACAGACAATCCAAAAACTTTCGGAATTTGGTTATGAAATTCTCCCTCACCCACCTGACCTTTCGCCACTGATTTTCATTTTTTTCCGAAGTTTAGACAATCACTTAAAAAATAGGGACTTCCCTGACCGGGAGTCTGTAATACCAGTGTTTGAACAATATGTAAGACGTCAAACCCTAGATTTCTTTTCAAAGGGAATTTTTCAGCTTCCAGACTATTGATGTAAATGGAGACTATTTTGCAGAATAAATATTTATATTTTTTTAAATTTAGATTTTTTTTATTCCTTACAAAATCGGACATTTCATATGTAACAACCTGATACAATATTGTATATATAAGTATAGTATAGTACACAACAGGAGTTCTCAAACTATGTGCCGGGTCCGCCGCAAAGAATCCCCAGACGCGCCGCAAAGAATCTCCAGACGCGTCGCGACAGCCACGCCAAAACGAAAAAACAATTAAAAAATATAATTTTATAAAAATGAATTTAACAAACCAAATTTACCAACAACTATGCACAAAGTATTTAAACAAAATTAAAGTCTTATAAAGATCTAAAAGTTAAATTTAGATATCATAGCATAGAATGTATTTAAATTTAAGACTTTAGACTTAAAATTATCAGGTCTCAAATTTTGCTTCATATGAAGGGTGCCGCCGGAAATAATCTGAACGTAAAGAGCGCCATGGCTTTAAAAAGTTTGGGAACCTATGGTATATAAGATATATATATATATATATATATATATATATATATATATATATATATATATACAATATTGTATATATAGTAATCGAATTGGAGCAATAAAAAGAAAATACTTTCAGCGTCTCAACAACATTACTAGAATCTTTCCTTGTCTTCATCAGAAACAATACTGTATACTAAATACTTCGAACAGACACAATTTATATATTAAAAATATGTGAAATATTAAAATAACCTGTTCGAATTATTGTTTGGGCTGATTCCACCCGTTTGTAGAATTTAAGTATATATTTTCCAACGTTTTGGCAGTTACTCCCTCTACTGCCGTCTTCAGGGTAGTAGTTCTGATAGGAGGGGACTGTTGTTTTCTTGCTAAACACATCCATGGTGGGTATTTCGGTTACGGATGATATTTTCTTGAATTATAAGGAGCCAGGCATCTTTAATATCAAGGCTTTGTGTACTTACGGCATTTTTTGTTGCGGCCATGTATGCTGCTTCTATCAGTTTTCGTTTATTACAATATTTTGCCAAAATTGTAGCTTGGTTTCATGCAATCATATGCCCTTCCTACCGAGCATGTTGAATCAGAGGCGATTTATCTATTTCCCCCTTGTTTAACGATTTCTTGGCGTTTATTGAGTCAAACTGCTTCTTGTCTCTCCTATATATAGTCGTCCGCATCAATTGTATGTCCTCTTCCCAAGCATGATGAACTAGACACGATTTACTTGCTACACTTTGTTAAAACATTTTTTGGTGTTCATTGTTCGTCTGCCTGTCTCTCCTGCATATAATTGTCCACATCTAAATGGTATTCTAAAAACACATTTTTCGTTCTTTGATTCTCGTTGCTAGGCTTTGCTTTTGTTTTGTTAGCATCAACCTGTTTGTGTTCCTTTTTATAGTTGTTCTAGCTTTATAGTCGTTGCCTATCCTTCTGATCTTTTCTGTCAGGCCTTTGACGTATGGAATTACCACTAATTTGTTTCTGGCGGTTTATGATCGTCAAAGCGTATTATCCAATTCCTCGCTTATGACAAAAAATTTTCTGTGCAGCCATTTCATTTTTATGACTACAAGCTTTCACATTTGATCTTGTGCGTCCATGCATATTCTCCGCATTTTGCAAATACTGTCCTGTGTATGTCGGTTTTCTTTACACTCTGGTCGTGAGTATGGCATCTGTGTGCCATGGTCATACCATGATCATGCCAGTTTTTTTATTTAACGCAAATGTGTAGTAACTCTATCATGGCTTCTACACTCAGGGCTGTTCTTGCATATAGTGTGCTGTCTAGAGAAAGTCTGTTTTTAACTATTGCTAGTAAGGTTGGGTTAGTATGTTAGTGAATAAGGTTATGACATCAAAGCTAACCAATTTATCCTGCTCATTAGCTTTCAGATTTTTGATTTCGTCGACCAAGTGTTCTGTGTGCCCATATCGAGGTTATTATTTCCAGTAAGAACTTGCCAGTGGACGACAGGGAGAATTCTTTGAGTTAACAATTGGTTTCAAAGAGATGTCCCGTTTATAAATTTTATGTAATCCATGTAAATGCGATAGCTTGCTGTAGTGTGGTGTAAATCTATGCCTTATTGATTGATTGAGAAGGGCCGACTTGTAATTGTATAGTATTCTGTATATTGTATTTCACTGACGATGTAAGATCTCTTTGCCGTTGTTTATATTTGCCTGCTGTACAGAAAGAATTTTAATTTATCTATCCATCCTTAGTTCTCTGAGGCTAAGTCGTTCTGCCTTTATGACATTGTTTCTGATCTGCTTAAGTTTTGCCCATTCTATTGCTATTGTTCTTCATTGGTATTCCTACGCTACCTCTTGTGGTTCTATTTTCTATGCGGCCACTTCTATTGCCAGTATCGTGCCTAAAATTGTTATCTTTCTGGCGGCTACCGCGAATTGCTTACTAGACAAGTTGTTGATATTCCTCACCGAATCTATTGTTTCGTTTTTGTTGTTTGGTTCATTAGTGCTTCTTAGATGTTTTTCTTTCATATGGTTGTTCGTTCTTTGGTAGCTCTTCATTATTGCTGCTTGAATGTCTTCGTAATGTTATTCGTTGGTTTTATCTTCGACTTTTTGCTTGTTCTCACACTGTTCTTCTGATGCTGATTTTTGCGAGTCGATGGTAATTGATTCTTTCCCTAACTAATGCTTTGCTAGCCCTTCAGCAATTGACGTAACCCAATTACTATTAAACCTGCTGGTATGGTGTTGTGTTGTCTCGCTTTGTATAGGAAAGTAAGTTAGTTTACTTCCTTGGCAACTTTGATTAAGGTCTTTTCATATTGTGTGAAAGACCTGTTTAATTTGGGTCCATACCGAATTCCTAACTCGTGACATAATTCTTGACGATGAATGGTAATTAAATTAATTCAAGTTGTTGTTTGAGCGGTTTTAATATTTGTAATCTACATACATACTTTACCTAGCTATCCGGGGGACAGAAATTATTTCTTTAAAACCTGAATTTATGTTACAAGTACGAAATATAAGTAATAACCATATTCTCTGTGCATAGAACTTCATACGCACGAAAAAGATGGAAAACAGGTACAAAATCAACTGCGAAAAAGCAGTTTAGTGCTAATAACATTAAATTAGATGTTGAAAATAATCAAGATATTGTTTTTACAATGAAGACAACTGATGAATGNAAGTCATAAAACATATTGGGGCTCTATCTAGACAATCAAATGAATTTGTCTGAACATACAGTACAAACATCAAAAAAGTCAACAGCTGCAATGTAAAGTACGAAAAAGATAATACAACTTGTTGCTCCTCAGGCAACTCGTATCACATATTTCACCAATTTTCATGCAGTAGCGATTTAAGTTATAATATTCTGAGGAATGTCTTCGGAAGCCCATAAAATTCTTATTTTACAAAAGAGAGGAAGAGATTCTTCTCAAGAATAATTTATTAATCGTAAGATACTACTCATTCCATATGAGTAGAGTCCGGATTAAAAAGCATTAAAAATATTGAAAAAAGCGCTTAAAAAGCCTATCGATTTTCGAAAAAAAAGCATTACCATATGCAAAAAAAGCACGTACATTATACAAAATTGTATAAATTATATATACATTATTGATTAAATAAACATTGATTTTGAGATTTATAATAATTTATTTTTATAACATTAACATTTAAGTACTTCAACAAAAACATGTAATTAATTCAGAAAACATGTTCAGTCATAAAACTCAAATATTTTAAATAAAAGAAATTTTTAAAACATTTTTAATTCATAGATACAGAGTAATATTTAATAATTATAATTGAAACATGTGTTTTAAAATGAAAAACCTTAAATTCTTTTTATTAACAGTTTTTAATAAAAACAACATAAAAAAAAATTATTTCCGTTTGAAACACGAAATTATTAAATGTTCATTTAAATGTTCCATTGTAAAGTTCTGTCGTCTATCACTTAAAATGTTTTTATAATTTGAAAAACTTCTTTCGACATCAACACTAGTTATAGGGGCATATTTAAATTTTGCCACGACAGCTGGATCCATATTTAATTCTTGAACTACCTCTCCACTTAAGATCGAGGATATTTTACTTAAGGTTTGAAATCCCTCGTTCTTTGACAAAACATCGTTGAGTTTTGTTTGCACTGTTTGACCAATGCGCCCAGGTATACCGTCTATGGCACTTTTAAAATCATTAATTTTTTTAACAGATTCAACTAATGACAATTGCTGCTGCTCTAAGGATTTTATGGTTTTACTTACAAGATTAAAATGACATTTAATAAAAGAGAGACTATTTTTCAATTCTGCTTTTTCTAAAACGGCTTGGCAATCTCTTATCGATTTAACAGCAGTATCTGAAAGCTCGAACACAAGGTTTTTAAAATCTTCGAAATGTTCAGCGTAGTATAAAGCAGCGTCTAACCAAGTTCCCCACCGAGTTAACACTGGCTCAGGTGGTAATGGAATGTTAGGCAATCTTTTTCTGAAGAGTTGCACTCTTAAAGGGGCTTTAATGAACGTTTGTTTGCCATTTTTTATTAGTTCATTAACAAGAGGGAATTGAAGCCGTATAATTTCGGCAACCCGATTAAGACCGTGTGCTAAACAAGTGCAATGAACTAAATTTCGATAAAAAATCTTAAGATTTGATGCAGTTTTAACCATATACGGTGCAGCATCAGAAAGCATTAATAATATTTTGTCATAGGGCACAGCCTCGGGTAGATAAAAATTTGTTAATGTCTCATTTACAAATCTTGTAACTGTATTGTTATTTGTTGCTTCCAGCTCTCAAGTATCCTTCCGCTAATATTTCCTCATTAAGCACACCTATAATTAAGTTTGCAACATACCTCCCGCCAGTGGCGGCTCGTGAGTATTTGACATGGTGAGGCAGATAGAATAATAAATATTCAAAATTGTTTACAATTGATTAATAAACTCTATATACCTACTACATATAAAAACAGTTTATATATATATAGGGCTTCCAGTACAAACAGGGCTGCCAGACGTGAACTGAGCCCTATATCGCGCCCCATTCGATTTTTAAGGGAAAACGAAGTTTCAAAGCAAACCCTTGTGAAACGAAAATAAATATTCTAAAAAATCAAACAAATTCTAAAAACATTAATCGAAAATAAGAACTCAATCTTCTAGGATTTAAAAATAAAAAATAAATACATTCCTATTATAATATAAAATTTAATAATATAACAAATATATACATATATATGTATATATATAAATCAACAACAATCCAATAACAAAATTTCAAAATTACATGCAAAATGAAAATATTTTAAAATACAGAGAATTTCCTTTATTGGCATTGCACGTAGAATTACATTTAATAGATTTTACTTCTTGTATGGCAAAGGTATCCTCCGGTTTTTTGTGTTAGCAAAATAATCAATTACATCATTATAAAATCGTTCATCCCTCGTCATCGTTTTAACCAATTCCTTTTCGATTGCAATTAGTGCACAGTTACTAAGTCTTTGTTGTCCAATTGTATTTCTAACATACGATTTTATACGTTTCAATGTGGAAAAACTTCGCTCAACGGACGCGGAAGTTACCGATATGGTAACTACTATACTTAGCAATTTAAAAAGTTCTGACATACAGATGGCTAACTTTTGTTCGTGCATAAATCTTAACATTTCACATGGTGTTTTAGAATTACCAAGGAGTTGCATGTCACTATAAATAACAGCTAATTTATTTTTTAATTGAATTTGATCAAAAAATTTATATTGTTCAACAAATTATTTAAGAGCCTCTGAGGAAATGCCTTCGAATATTCTTCAAATTTACTTTCTGTTAATAAATCAAAAAAAGCAAGTTTTTCTAAATCAATAAATCTAATTTCAATTTGACTAATAAACGTATCTAGAATTTCGAAAAATAATTTTCTATAATTTTGTTTAGTATCTGGAACGTCATCAATTCTACGCCTTTTATGTGCAACAGATTCGTCAGACATCGAATTTTCGTATACAGTACTGAAATATGTATCACACTACCGAAATTCTCTAAACTTGTCAAGCAAAAAACGTAATTATTATTATTATTATTGAAATTTCTGTTAGACTTACCGTGTATTGTAAGAGATTTTGATAAATCAGGGTTTGGTCTTGGAAGGTTTTTGACATATAATTGATCTTCTACCGATAGAACAACGAACGTATTTCTTATTAAAAAATCTACAATGTCTTGTGTATTTCTTACATTTTCTAAATCCATATTCACAATTTTTAAATCACTGAAAATATCACTAAACAAATATTAAAATATTTAATCTAACTTTGTTATTCCCCCAACTTTAACTGCTGTTATTTGCGATTCGGGCCGAGAATGTCAGCCTCGAGTATATTCGGTAGTTCGGCGATTGTGATTCGATGAGAGGCTCAGTTTAAATTGGCTTCAGATTGATATCTAAATAATATCCACTTGAAACAATAAAAATACTCCTGTTAAAACTTAAAACATATTATTTGCGTGGAGGAAATATTGAGAAACTGTACAAGAAGAATGTAAACCTTTAGACATCTTGATATCATTAAATAAATACTTAATTTATCCTATTAATAATGCTCTCTATATTATTAAAAAATTCAAAAATCTCACAATAAAGTTAGAAAAATCTATTAACTTTTTGAATATTTTTTCTTCTTTGTTATCTTAAATATGTAGCTAATACTTTACTGTAATTTCCATAGAAATTGAGAATTTTTTTGACTGCTGTAGTGCGTTATAAATTTTCAATGGGAGGCAATGAGTGGCCGGGCCTCAAATATTCGTGTTTAGTAGGGATATACATAGATCAAGCATGAAGTTGGTCGGGGCAAGTATACGCGCTCGTACATTCGCACGGAATTAAAATGAAATGATAAATTTGTACTTTGCTTGTAATGCCGGTTTATTTAAAACTATTTTCTTATTGTTTATAAGATAAATTCTGAATAAAAGATGATAATTAATTTATAAAGAATTTTAAAAGTATACATATTATTCTTGTTATAATTCCAAGATTTAGATGGTGAGGCACTGCCTCACCTGCCTCACCTGACCAGCCGCCACTGCCTCCCGCAAACGTCTGTAGTTTCGTCTACGGTAAACCAAATGTAATTATTACCCACTAGCGTTTTTATTTTCTGGATAGTTTCTTTATATACAGAGCTAACATAACTTTTTCGAAGAGTACTTTCATCCGGTACATGTATCTTGCAATATTGTTCCAAAAATCTTTTAAAGCTATCATTTTCTAATTTGTTTAATGGTATATCAGACTGCACCATAGCTTTGCATAGATCAAAATTAAATCGCTGTTGTTCGTTATAGCCAGAACATGACTGTAAGGATTCACCAATTGTTTGTTGCTTAGATTTATTTGTAAACCTTTGTAGACTTTGTTGATGCAAAACTGTTTGCACATGTTGTTTAATATTGTATTTTTTGTCGCACTGAATCTAAAATTAGGAACAACAATGATGTACCAAGGATTTAATCTATAAGAAACAACTTACCGTTTTTATACAGGCTCGGCAAAATAATCTACCATTTTCAAAATGCAACTCTTTATATTCTTTAATCCATTCGTCTACCGTGGGCCTCTGCTTTGGCATTTTAAATTAATTTTACACAAAACTAAACTAATTCAGTTTAACAACGTGTAAACACACTTATAGAATGTAATAGTTCATGAAATGTTTGTTTACAAATGCCAAAGACACCGGGGAATTCCAGGAACGGAGGTGTATCACGTGTTTGTGATGTGATATTTCTAGCGGCACTGTTTGCTGATGCGACGCGATCAACGGGGAAGTACCTACGTGTGTATGGAGATGCGGGGAAATAGTCGACATAATGCATATTTAGATTCTCATGTTTGATACGTTGTTATTTTTTAATTATTTTTATGTTTTCCATACATCTTTTTCTACACTAAGTATATTTCTGATTTGTTTATGTAAACTTATACGTAAAAATATTAAAAAAGAAAGCTGTAAATAAGCACAAAATATTAAATTAAGGACAAATATTACTAAAAAAGCAAAAAAAGCATCTGAACATTAGTGGCAAATGACTTATTTTTACGTATTTCGTACACATTTTAATACTAAATGTATCTGCTTGTAATACTTATAATAAGCTTAATGCCTAGAAATCCGGACTCTACATATGAGTATATAGTACACTTGCCATCGTACAATATGTACATAAAAACCAGACTAGTATCTTGAAAACGGAAAAGTCCATGAGTATAAAATCAGAAACAGAGATGTATTAAGACTACCTCAGCAAAACTAATGCAAAATGGAGCTGATTATTGGGGCCTTTTTGTTATATAGTAAGTTGCATCAAAGCATAAAGAACATGAGAAGTCATGAATTCCGAAAAGCAGTCAAGAATATGCATATGATGCAATGGATTCGCCAGATGTTTCTTCGACAAATAAATTTACAATATCTCAATTCGATGCACGGCTTCCAAATACTCTATTTACCGAATCCTCATGCAACCGTTTTATTGAAATCACATGTTATTATGTACCAAAATTTAAACGTATCTGTTCACAAAACTTATATAGTGACTCTTTAACGTTATAATAAATTTACTTAACCCAATATTATGTGCTTACTTATTTTGGACTATTCTTGCTTTAAATTTAATAATATTGTTAATATACGATAATTAGCATTGTTCTGTGGGGCAATAAGGCTTATCATTATTATGCCGTAGATTTCTCGCACTTCATCTTAACACCGGGTAACTTATCACTCAATATACATATGTATGTATTTATGGATTTCAGCTCGGACTGTACATGGTTGTTATTATACATCATAAAAAGGTAAATTAACACAAGCTTTATGATACTTCGTATCTCTGTAGGAAGCAATATTATTATTATTATCATTATTGTCTTTGTGTTTAAATGCAAATTTTTCGTTTTTATTGTGTACTTGACGATGAAACAGATATTCACAATAACAGGTTTTTGTATTATGTAATATATATCTGGATTGAAATTAAGTTCTTTAACAGTCTCATAGAGTTGTTTTGGTATTACTCCAGTGGTAGTAATTATAATTGATATAATTTCTATCTGTTTCTGATGTCGTATTTGTTGTATCGCTTCTATTAGAAGGAACACAATAAATACGTTCCCTGTATATTTTTGCTGAAGTTAAATGTTCCAGAAACGGCAATTAGATGTGTTTTTCTAGTATTTTTATGAGTTAGAGTAATGTCTGATCTATTGTGTGATTTAAGCGAATGTTTTTGTGCCAATATAATTTAACCTCCGAATTTTCTGTTTTTGGTTCGCATTAGTATCAGCGGTCAATTGTGTCTACTACGTACTTTTTTCAAGATCTCTATGTATTATTTTACAGGTATTATCATGTCACGTTATATCTCTTCTATCCTTGCTAAATTTGTATATGTGTATTACCTGTCATTTATTATTACGATGCGAAAAGTCGTTTTCTTCAAAAGTACTGGATTAACAAAAGCTACTTAAAAGTGACAGGAGTGTGTAACGGTATTCTGATATACATATTACCTGCCAGAAATTCTTTAGGGACTTAATGAATGTATCGTTACAAATTCTTCCGGAAATAAATTATATTACTAATTTCATCTCTACAGTAAATATGCTACATTTATAGATTAAATTATTGTCTTATTTCAAGTAAATGTTAAAAATGTACACTGAAAGAAATATATAATAGGAGGTATGAGAAAAAAATACTTTTATTATATTTTTTTATACCTGTAGAGTTTGCTAGCTTTGGTAGTAGCTAACATAATAATTTTTATATTAAATTCTATTATATATTGTTAATAAGAAAATTTTAACAAAAAGTATTTTAACACACGACAATCAATGTTAAGTAAGTAATAAAATTTGGTAACATGAAAAAGTTAATGAAGCCAAGTAACTCACACCATAAAAACAAATAAAATGATTTTAACAAGCTTTATTATTAAATTAAATAATATTATATTTTCAAAAGTATATATATATATATATATATATATATATATATATATTTACTAGAAGTTATCATATGAAAGCTATTATACTCATACAATGAGAACATCTAGTGATGTACGTTATTCCTTGACATAAATATAATACATCTTATTATAATTACTTTCTGATTTCTATAATCTATATTTCTCAGTGTATGAATTTAGAAAACTTCCCTACTAATTTTAAAATATTTAGAAAAGAAACAATCAAGTCACACTCATCAGTCTTATTCTATTATTAATTGTTATTAATTAATTGTTAATAAAATGCCGCCCCGGTAGGGGGTCTACAAGAGCAAAACCGCTTCAAGCAAATGTGACGTGAAATAATATAGCCGCCATAAAATTAAGCATATAATTGGACAACTGTTGCCGTAACGATAGGAGTCTCTTCAGATTTAAGCTGAATTATTCACATAATTGACGGAATAATAGGCTTATGGCAATAAAAGAACTTAGAGAACAAAGTTTAGCTTAATGTATTGAGATGCTATCACTTACTCCTGACGGTATCTCTGGTATGTATGCATATAATTAGAAAAATCCACATGGTTTTATTGTGTTCAACAGAAGAGGTGACCGCATTATAAAATAGTGTTATTTTATTGTCTGCTATTTGATATTATTTTTAAGAACAATATTCAAATTTAGGATTTACTTAAAGAAAAAAATTAATATTTTTATCAATTCAGTCGTATATCGATCCTAAACATTTATTACATAGCTTAATTAGAAATTATACCGGGTAGTACTCAAAATGGTAACAGTAAAATTGCAAAGCTAATTACGAGCATGCATTATGATTATTTAAAAAAAAAGCAGTTCATTTTGTAGGTGTTTTACTTACGGATACCCTTACTGATAGTAAATGCATGCAAGCTAAGATAGATAACCAATACATAGCGGGAGTCCCATGACATGATTGCCAGAGCTTAGGGAGATGTTACTGTAGCAATTTAAGTTAAAAATGTGTGGAGTCCCATGACATGATTGCCAGAGCTTAGGGAGATGTTGCTGTAGCAATTTAAGTTAAAAATGTGTAATGAACATATGCCCAAAACTCGTAACTGAGCTACAAACATTGAAATTTTCAGATAATCCTACTAACGTAGGCGTTGCATGTAAATTTCATTGTTATTAAAAAGTCAGGCTGTGATTCATCAGTTATTGTTTATAGTGATAGTAAACATGAAATGGACGAGCCGTAGTTGATGAATATCGTTAGCGATTTCCCACTTATAAAGTGCTTTGTAGAACTATCTTTACAAATGTCCATCAGTGTTTAAGCGAAACGGGCAGGTTTCCTGTAGTTATTTATGGCAACAAGTAACGGCATCAACGACACCAGAAATTCACATTTTTGAGCATTTAAACATCCGCGATAAACTAGGAAGTCCCATTTTAAAGATAGACTTTCGGTGAATGTTTAGTCTAGTATTATTGACGACCGTCTCATTTGTCCGTTTATAATCGAAGAACGTCTCACGGCATTTCATTATTTCGATTTCCTAGAAAATGACCTTACAACATTATTGGATGAAATTCCTCTTAATGTAAGTCGCCGAATTTGGATACAACTCGATGATGCACCTCCGCACTCTGGTAGACAAGTAAGGAAATTTTTTTAATCAAAACCGTACGAACCAGTGGTACTAAAAGTTCAGCAGTTGCTTAGTCGCCAAAGTCACCAGACTCAAATCCTCTAGATTATTTTTTGTCGAGAAAGCTGAAAAGCTAATTTATACTGAACAAGTTGAAAACAGAGAACAACTTATTGTTAGCATTATAAATTCTGTATGAACTATTCATGCTGAGTCTGCGACTATTACCAGAGCTATCTATTCAATACTAAAAAGTGCTATATTATGTATACAGCAATTGGGTAGACATTCTGAGCAACTGACACAATAAAACGACTTCTTTTTAAACAATTTTCATTGATATTTTTTTACAGAGGTTCATAATACCGCATTAGTAGGGATATCTGAAGCTGCAAATGCTTGTAGCTCAATTACGACGAACTTTTATGTCTTAAGAGAATATACGCATTTTTCTAAGCAATTTAGTTTAAAAATACTGGATTCTAAGAGAGTTATTGAACATTAAATTACGTTAATAACCGTTTGCCCCAATTTTTCATAAACTGCTATCGTTACACATCAAATAAGATAAGTTATCCATTGATAGCAATTTGACCCTTTCAAAATTAATTAAAAATCAAGACGGATAAAGACGAGAACTTCAAGTAATTAGAATAGTTATGTATTTTGAAATTTATATGATAAAATTAAATAATATTAACTGATAACCACAACACTTCGCTTTAGCTATTTTCGGAAATGGTGCACATTCTACGTCATAATAATAATAATTTTAATTTGTATAAATGACATTTATTAAGTCTTATTATAATATTTTTCTAACAGACATAAGAGGAATTAATTACTTCATGAAAACTGAACCTTTCTATATATCTCTTTTACTCTCTAGAGGATCTACATAACATATATGGACGAGCATTCCGTATAAATTTTTATTTCGAAATCTGTAGAAGGTAACATCATATTATATATATCCCTAAAAGTTTACCATTTGTGTTATTTTACTAGACATAAATTCTGGAATTGCTCCAAGCTCATTTCACATAAAAATCTAAGTTATTAAAAAGCAAGTATTTTTAGAACAAAGGCTGTCGGCATAATATATGCAGACACATATATACTTCGCTAATTATGTCAATATTATTTATTAATGTTTGTTTTGTAACAGTTTACAAAAGACTTGCAAATGCTTTTATAAGTGTAATTTGCTTGTAATCATTTCAAGAAAATGTGAAAGCTTAAATATTATAAATTTTGTTAAACGTGTACTGGGGATTTTGTAGATCTAGGCATTACTCATTTCTATAGAATTGTATTATTAACAATGTTCCGTATTTTAGTAAAATACAATAGATAAAAGTAATTAGGTAAATTCATTGTTTAATTTCAAAGTGTATTTCACAAGAATTAAAAATGTCTTACCGCAAATTATTCATCGTTAATTGGAGAAAAGACATTATAGAATTTTGAACATTTTGTTAGTCTTCGCTGTGTTTTGGTAAATTAGATTTGCTGCTTAATTGCCTAATTGGTTTGTCAACTTAATTTATTAAAATACTTGCAAATGGCAATCTTATATATGTATTTATATATGTATAGTATTTAATTTAGAAAGAATACAGGATTACAGAGAGAAGCTGGTGTTGGGAATATACAGCTTGACAGTGAAGAAACGAGCAAGAATTGAGTTCAGGAATCAACGAGCAATGAAAACTGATGTATAATCATAATTTTAGACAGAAAATGCTAACCTAGTATATCTAAAAAGATTTTAAAAACTATAAATATTCTACAAATTTAAAACAGTTTTTAGTTTTACATAAACGTTCTAAAATTAGTGGAGAATATAATAAAAAAAGCTATTCTTCGTGCGGCCTTAACAATATTACTCGTATAATACGTATTTATTGCAACAGACCGACGACATTAATATAGTGCTGACTCGAGGAGTTCTCGACCATAAACTATGTAAAACACATAAATAGTATTCTCCATTAATCAGTTGATCCTGTATAATAAATTCCTTGTGTACAATGCCATCTGAATCATAAAAAGTAATCAACATTAACTTTATTCCTAACTTCTGAAAATGCATTTCCTTTTTTGGCTCGCCTTTCACTTCCATTCTGCAGATTTATGCATAGTTCCAACGTCGTTCTCAGCAGTGTTAATGATGTTATTACGATGCTCTACACCAACGATTTCTTGGTCTTCATTTAACTAATCTGACAAAAAACCTTCACAGACCTTTCGTTTATCCAAATCTTCAGATAAAATTATCCAAATCGTAAAAGTAGTTGAATTTAATTCTTCAACCAATATTCTCATAGTCATATTTCCATTGATAGGAATGATTTTCTTGGATCGCCATTTAAATCTTCACGACCACTTTTAAATACTGTAAACCACGTATAAATTTGTGTACGAGACAATCATTGTCATAAACCTTTTTAATAATTCGTACATCTCAGCAATTTTTTCCAAACTTAAAACAATATTTTATGTATTTATTTAACTTTATTTATTTAACTAACATACTGTGTGTGAACTGCGCGTGTATTCTCGATGTCATTTAGATTCTTAGTGAAACCACGTTCTAAGATGGTTGTTGGCTCTAAGAAGAACCTCTTCTTGAATGACGTTTCAACAAAGTCTGAATCAAAAGCTCAGTAGACGATATGAACAAACTTTATACTCGTAGTTCCTCTAATATATATAGTGCAACAAGAAATGTAGGACGATATGATTTTTTAGTATATACTGTTTTGTTAATAATCAAATGCCCACTTTCGAGAAAATATTTCTAAATAGATGCACTTCTGATTTAATTCTAATAAATTTTTAAAGATGTATCCCTATTCTGTTTTAGGAATATTACTGGAAACATAAAAGTTTAATGTTTCGTCTTTCCTAGAAAATAAAAATATTATATGATGATATATATATCGTAATATTATTTGTCCGCTGTTAGTTAAATTTATAATTATTTCTGAACGAATTCTAATTTCCCTGTAAAACTGAAAGAATAGCATTCCTTTCTTTATTGATATGTGTTTTGTGGTCACTTTGATGCAGTTGCTCCGATTCGTTTCAGCAGTAACAGTTCTATAAATATCCACATACAAAAATTACCACCACTTGAATATATCAAATTATTTGTTTTGTGTAATCTCAATTTTTTAAATTAATTCCTGTAATTGTATTTTACAAGGATTCTATAATCACATCATGGCTATCATTGTTTCTGTCTCTTTCTGTTTTACGGCGAAGTTTCTCAGAAAGAAAGTAAACACGTTTATGTAACCGATAAGTGAGTTTAGTGCCGTCGATAACAAGTGATTAGCCGTCAAACCGGCACCTAGCTTCGTATTTGGGGTATTATATGCATATTATATCTCGAGAACCTGAACAATACATGAAATATAATGCAGTGTTTAAGCTTATCAGGTTATGTGTCAACTTTAATTGAATGAGTAGGACATTTGATAAATGCATCTAGGTGTAAGTTATTTAAATACGAATTCTAACTAATCGCATAAAATAACACAATATGAATTTAAGCGTGGAGATTCTTTCGTTTGTAATATGTTCATGGCACATGTTTAGTTGTAATCAAACTCAAATATTCAGGAATAAGCAAATTACCTAAAATTAAATAGGTGCAAAATACAAAAATAAATTTTAAAAGCAAATCGAATGGGACGGAAGATGCTGAATTATTAAGAATGGATGGTGCTGTAGATTGTAATACTATAATTAGAAAAATTATTGATATTACAGACACAGCTAAAATATATTCGAACTTTGACTCACATTCTAATAACAGCATTTTACTGCGGGGAAGAAAGGGACATATATCCAGAATATTTAAGACACAAGAGATATACATGAATGATGGCAGGGATTGGTGCCTGGAGCCTTGCAGACCGCTTTTCAAAAATTTAAAAATATTCTATCTCTATCTATATACGATTGCTTAGTATACGCAGAAAAAGCCTTGTAATTTACTACAACAGTGATAGTTATTGTATCAGGAAGAACTCATTGGTAGCAATTGCTTTCTATTGATTATCCAGAACAAAGTCATTGATTATTAACTTCCTTGAAGACACAGAAAGAACGCCACTAAATTAATTTAGACACTATCCACCATTTAGTAATGCTGAGGAATTTTTTCTTTGAATCTTTTACTGGAAAATTGCTATAGATTCTGTGTGCAAAAGTTGGTAATTTGATGTGAGTTAAATTGTTTCGTTTTAAATAAATTTTTGCGGGCGTTAATAGTTATATGTAAATACATAAGTAAGTTCTTTACGTTGGAAAATTAATGAAAATTATTATTTCCTGCTCTGCCATCGTTAATTAAAATCATAAAAATTAATTAAAAGTTTCTGTGCTGGAAAAGGACTCGAACCCCTATCTGTCGTTTGCTAGACGGCAACCATTCCGTGATTTGAATTAGTGATGGCATAACAGAATACCGGATGACATGGTGTTATTGGCAAAATCGGAGACAGCAAAATAATTTAAATATCTATGCCGGGGTAATGGAAAGGTATAGTAATAAATTTCAACGAAACAAAAACGATGATAGTATCGAAAAATAAGAGATCATCAAATCTATATAGAAGTGACCAGGGTCTCTCCTATGGAATTTCGGAGTAACAGAAAACCAAGGGAAAAATATTAAACAAAATTAACAAGAAAACAGAAGCAAGGAGAAGCATTTTAATACAATAAGATCAACTTTCCCAGCGAAAGTGAAATACTAGAAAGAAACGAAACGTAAATTTACAAAAAGAGAATATTGCAGATTATATTGTTCAAACGCGCACGCTGAATGTTGGACAATAAAGCAAACAGAAAAATAAATGCTGCTGACATAAGGTTTCTTATATAATATTTAATAAAATTGAAGGGTAACATCTAGAATGGTATGGCATCTGACTCATATTAGTGACAATGAAATAGCTGTGAGAGTATACGTAACGAAGTATGCAGTGAAAAGAGGAAGAGAAACATAAAGACGTTCATAGTAAAAAGAACTACAGAGTTATCTGGAAAACAGGGATGTCAGATATCCATCTGATATTAAACTGGCCACATACTTCCGTTCAGAAAGAAACGATAAAATATACTTACAACTAAAACTCAACTCGCTAGTGGCAGAAAGTTTAAGCAAAGAATGTAATGTAAAGAGATTCTTTAAATTTGTTTTTCTTCAACTCTACATTCATATTTACTTTCATAATATGTGACATTTAAATTACGGAAAACTAATGTCGTAGATTTATATAGCAATTCTTAGGCAAAAGACTGATGAAAATATACCCACACATCAAAAACAGAGAGGAAACACAAAACATAATTAAATCTTCTTCTGTCAGAGAAAATACATAAACTGTCTATAAAAATATGTCGCTGTGTGTATGTTTTTATTTCTGACGGTCTGTTTACTGTAAATACCACTTAATACGGGAGTATTAGTGAGTCAGACAATAATATTGCCTTTCCATTATCTTTCACTGATAATTTTCGCATAATACATTCCTACGCAACCTACACTTTTGTTCAAACTCTCATTAATGTTTTGTACTCCATTTGGGTCGGACTTAAAACAACGACATGTAAATTTTGATAACATTTGACGGGTTTTCACTTTCTTTCGCTGGTATACTGGTATTGATAAAAGTGCATTTGGTTTTATATAAATAGTGTAAGAATGTCGGATATAAAGGACTTAGAGCCAACGATGCGCAGGATTTACAAAAGAAGACGTCGGCGGCATATTAGTGTTGATAATGATCTCTGTAAGTCAAACTTATAAATTTAGTTTATAAGATAGAAACTTATTTTATTTAATTAACTTTTTGTCAAATTATATTTTTTCACCTAATTTTGAACCGTATACTACAAAAAAAGCTTCCATTAAAAAAAGTGAAAAGCAGCGGCCGGCTAGACAAAAACATATATGTAGGTGGGCCACAAAGTGTCCAGCTAGATTTTATGATTTCTTAATCGATTTTAAAAAAAATACTAAAAATATTTTTGTTCTAAAAGAGAACTCGACTTAACTACATATGTATGTTAACTTAAACTGGTAATTCTTGAACAATAGAAATTTGCCTTAGAAATTGTTAAGCATTTATCAAAGTTATATTAATGTCTTATTCTTTAACTGAAGAGTTTTTGAATTAGCGTAAAGAGTGTTTTATTTATTGACAAAAGAAGATGGAATGTCAAGTCAACATTTTCGACATATTCTTTTGTTCAACTTCAACAGAGGACTTAATGTATCAGAAACCACTGAAACCATTTGTGCTGTTTATGGAGAATGCGTAATTGGAGGAGTACAGCACAAAAATGGTTTTCACAATTTAAAGAGCGCCATTTTTACATAAACATAATTTAATAATATCGACTGAACATTTTAATTCATGGTGGTCTTTGCCAATCAATGAAATGACCATTATAATGAATAACTCATATTTAAATACTATCGAATTAAATGTTGAGAATTTCCAATAACTTAAATTTATCGGTCCACAGCACATATTTTTAGATATTACTATTCAAAACTTGATAACTAGATATTTTTGATTTGCAAGCAACCGTTTTTTTTAGCAATTTTGTAGCGATTATTATTATTATTATTTAAATATAAATATTTATTCATTTAAAATACAATCAAAGAAGTCTGTAATTTGTATTCGCTTGATAGTACTGTACATTTTGAAAGTAAATACATCAAGATTATCGCTTTGTTGATCCAGATAATTTAACAGCAGATTTGCTGAATCAATGCATTTTGACTACGTCATTTTCAGGATTTCTTTGACCATAGATTCTACATCCGAATTGCCGTATGTATAAACTTGGTTCATTTTAGTTAGAGTTCCACCACTTCTGTAGATTTTCTAGAAAGTTTTCGAAGTCAACCACGTTTTGCACCGCATTTAAATATTACCCTGGGTGATACTACAGTTTGCCAGGTTTCAGGAAAATATGAAAATGTTTTTAATTCAGGCCATAGATGTAACCATGATTTTTGCAAAGTAGTGATTTTAATGTAATGTAAATGACGTATTTAATGGTCCAGTTCTTCCAAAACACTTTCAAGTTGCAATCTTGTTCTAGAAGAAACCATAGCATTGATTTCCTGTCACTTCTATAACGCTTTCATCTATAGGCTGCTCTAATGAGGTATCATTGGGTGGTAAGGTACTGTACAAAAATTTACCTTCAGCAGTTTGTAAAGAATTTTCATTCAGGTGTGAAGGCGCAACACAAGGCAAGTAACATTGCCTTTTACGACAAGTTTTTAGATTCCAGATATGATTTCACAGAAGATACAAATTCATCATTTAGCTTTTATGTAACATAATAAGTTTCGTCTAAAATATTTTTTTTAAATTTAATTAAATTGATAATACGAACATTTTGTATGAATTTTGGGGGCTTCTAAAATTCCTTCAATCCTCCGAGTTATCAAAACGTTAGTAAGCTGCAATATTTAATATTTACCTTAATATTTCAGACATGTTGAATAGTGGACTTAAATTTAGTTTTATTGCAAAATTCGCTATAGGATTGGAGCATTGCTGGGCAAACCACCAGTCAGCGTAATTGATATTATTTTTGGTGCTCTATTCCTCTACCTAGTGAAAGAGATAATTTTTAAATTTTTAGCTGAAGTACTACATTAAAAAATTGAAAAACAAATTGCCTTCTTTGAATAGTTGCAAAGTTACGAATCATCCTGAAAAATAAGCTCAATAATTGCAGAGAATACTCTTCCCGACAACGGAAACACCTTGTATTACACTAACAATTCCATTAATCTTGCATTTTATTAAATGTCAGGATGAATAATTAATTCACACCCAAACAATGTGGCTTACCAGAAATTTGTGCCTTGCAATTGTGCATTGATATCGGTATTTTATTTCTTCACTTCATGACGCATTTTCCTTGTTAGCGTGGGTTTCTTACGTGATCTTCGAACGTTTCGAATATTACTTCCTATTTTTCTAACAACTCTGGTGCTTATGTTCTTTACAGTAGCTTTAAAGAAGTCTAGTTGTAATTGACGTGATGTTTCTTTACGACCTGGACCTATTTTTTGCTCTTTGCGTTACCAAATCATTCAATTTTCTTTAACACTTTGGAAATTGATGCATGACTAAATCTATTTCTGTCGATATTGGTCTTGTTGTCCTGAGAACAAGATTCTCTCAAATTCATTAATTTAAGGTCTCCCATTTGCAAATGTGTGTAATGAATACATACACTCCGCGCAACATGAATAGGACCAACTGCATATATGACATTTGTAGTTGGTATAAACATGGTAGCGCGCTGGAATTGTTATTTTCGAAAATAAGAGGGTTGATAAAAAGATGTATGTAGGTACCAAATATAATTTTTGTAAAAGTCAGTGCAAATGTACGTTACTAATGACAATAAGTAGAGTAATTAAACGCCACTTGAATACGACCAATCTACAAAATAAAAGATTCGTTTGTAATAACAAAATACTTTATTGTTCAATAATGAGTACTTTTGCCATTATTTCTTATAACCTCAAATAGTCGGGATGGAATGGAATTATACAGGGTTCTCAAGTAGTCAACGGGAAGTTCCGCCCAAATTCGTTTCAGCGCCTGCTCTAGTTCGTCAGCTGAATTGGGTAGCATTGGAGTACAATTTACGCGACAACCATCCCCAAACATTTTCTATGATGTTCAGGTCGGGGGAGAGCGATGGCCAATCGAGAACCTCCATGCCGTGTTCTTGAAACCAGCGTCGAACAATGCGCGCGGTGTGAATACTGGCATTATCCTGTTGGAAAATAAATGGCCCACCTGCCATAACGTTGGAAAATTTGTCTTTCACCTGTTGCAGCAGCTGGACGTACTTTTCCGAATTCTGTCTGCCCTTCACTATTACTAAAGCAACAGGTCCGTTATAGGAAACAGCTCCCCATACCATGACTGAACCAACATCGGCTCGCCTTCGTGACTGAATCACTTCATCTTTACGTAAATCGTGAAAATAATAAGAAAACCCATCCGGACCATCTAAATTAAACTTCTTCTCGTCACTGAAAATAACAGTTTGCCATTCTCTTGTCCACCCCATTTTTGCTCGAGCAAACTGAAGACGTGCAGTGCGCTGAAATGTCCTTAAAGGAGGCCGTCGTTTAATTTTCAAACGTTTTAAATGCGGACAGGTCTTCAGTAACTTCTGTACAGTTCTTACCGATGCATTCGTTCCAACGTTATTCGCGATTTGTCTTGCCGTTAATGCCGAATTCGATGCTTCGCGTAATATGGCTCGACGTTCTCTCTTAGTTGTAACGGATGTTGTTCGCCCTTTAAAACGTTTTCCATAATTCTCGGGATCCCTAATAAAATTGTTCACAACCTGGTGTGATCGACTTATTTTCTTTGCAGTAGCCCTTGAGGAATACCCTTCTTGATGGAACGCTTTAATTTTTCCAATTTCTTCCATACTTAAGCACTTCTGTCGTCTCATCGTTGCACAATACCCTTAATTACAGATGTTTGTTTATCCGGATACACGTTGTAACTCGACACTCATCCGGTAGCTTACTATTAAATATTGGTCGTATCCAACCGGCGCGGTGCATTTTATATGTATGTGGTACTTACGTCACCCAATGCATAACGTTAGGCACTATTGCGCAATAATGCGTATTATTTGCCATATCATACCATTACAAACTTGCATTGTATTTTTAGTAAATGAATTGTATTTCAAACCACCGAAAGCTTGCAACAAGTCGGGTGGTCCTATTCATGTTGCGCGGAGTGTATGTACTTGATAAGTGTTACGACGATATATTATGAAAGAATCGGATAATTTGCATTGTCCATAAAGATAATTTTTTATTGGTCACTACTATGATAACTTGTCACTACTGAATGGTAATCAAAGCACCGTTGTTTCTCTTAGACCGTATCTGAACATTTTTTATGATTACACATATGAAAACTAGAACATGTAAGTAGCAGAGCATGATCAAAAGCTAATATTATTTGGCCTTTGATGTTAACTATATCTTAGTATATTTTACTAATAATAACAATGACATCGTTATGTTCAATATGTATATATATATATATATATATATATATATATATATATATATATATATACTTTTATACTTAGAATGCAAATTTAGAATTTACTTTTTAAATAAAATTATTACAATTTTATCAGTGCCAGTCTTAAGTTTTTTTACTAAAATATGTTTTACGATATTTAATTCATATCTTATGAAATAGCATTATATGAGTATGTTAAACGATTATCGTAAAAACGTATTGTTTTGAATAGTTTACTTAACACTCTTGCCTAATTAAATGTACTACTTTGGACGCAGGTTGTATATTTATATATATACTCTAGTAATTTTCATTATTTATACTGCGAATAAGAACAAAAAAGTCGTATTTGGTCACAAAAAAAAACCTGTTTAGACATTAGTTCCTGTCAATGTTACGTAAGTATTGTTTCTTCTTGATTTCTAGTTATACGAAATTTCTCAATGTTGTTTAATGGTCAGTTTTTTCAACGACAAAGACCACCAAAGTTGAGAAAAACCTCTATGAAACCATCTTCTCATGACCAATTGATTATACCTACGGACTGTATGCGTCAGCTGAGTTGAAAGCAACTATAAAAACCGTTAACTTGATCCTCTCTTGTCTTTTTCGTAATTCAATTTTCTCCCGTAATTAAAAAGGATGCGTTAAATGTATTACTTCTACTTAGAAGCGAAAGCTATTCGACGAAGTCAAATACGAAAGTATTTGAACACATGCAGTCAGATGTATTCACTTGGAAACTCCTACGCGATAAAAAATATTTTCAGACTTGTAAATAACTTATCATAGAAAAATAAATAAAAATGCTTAAATGCAGCTGATATAAAAATGTCAAATTTCTCTAAATATTGAATGACTTTCCATTTGTTTACTTCACATAGTAAATAATGTTTCAGTGCTTTCACAGATGCATACACACAGTCTGCACCACAAGAGCGCGTGAGTGATTTTTAGAGAAAACTGTCTTGAATTAAAAAAAAATATATATCATTGGAAAGCATATTGATGAATCAAATTGAAATTGTTTAATAATTCCTGCTAATTTGATACTATAGCTGTTTCAAATTCGACAGGCTCTGTAATCTCAGCTTTGTTTCCACTTGTCTCTACACATGTACGATTGGTTTAATATCCGATGATTCAGACGACCTATTTAACGTTCCTATTCCATTTCCTATCAAATCACCATTTACGATAAATTTTTCCCATTTTTTAACGTCCAAATTTAAATGAAACAACTACAAAAATCCAAACCTCGAACGTTAAGGCAACTCCATTCAATGTTTTGAAGTGTGTTCAACAGTTCTTTCCTAGGACTGGTGTTTTAGGGAATCCACGCATAGAATGGGGCTTCATTGGTAAACATTACATTGTATCAATTTTAATTGTAATTTTTCTGTACCTGCGGGAAACAACACTCAGTGTGAATGAAAAGCGGCTTGAGGATAGTACTTCTACGTTTTAATTTTGCGACTCTAAATGTAGGCTAGTTACTTTTATTAATATATTTAATCCTTCTGTAACTAATTTCCTATGAGTTTGATGCAATACTAAATTTGAATTTTGATGAAACATCGTTACGATCATTTTATCCTGCCTTCTAGTTGTAACAGAAATTCCACGTTCCAGCAAATCATCGAGAGTGTGTGTTGCACACCCATCTCCCAATAAACGACTTTCAAAGGTACATTTTCTTTAAAGCAGCTATTAAATACACTTATGTACTTATGACAACACATGTAAGCATAGATTGGGAATTAGTACAATACTTCAGTTTTGTTGAGTGACTAATCGCTAAACTCATTAATATTTATCTGGCCTCTCTTCAAACTAATCGTCCACAAGCTCTTGTGACAGACTTATGTAAGAACACGCAATATGCATAACATGAGCGTTTAGTATACTTGCAAAAGAACTTCTAAAAAATGTATATTGTTATTGTTTTTCTTAATATAACATTTAAATTAAGATATTTTCAATTAAAATTAAATTTTAGTTGTAATCACCCCCTCCTTTGTCTTATAATATTTCTTGAATAAGTTTGTTTTGCTAAAAATTCTCTAGTCTGTCAACTGAATATGTATTTTCTTAAAATTTAATTTCAATTATCGTTACTTTGAGCACCGTAGAGTAGGTACTCTTTAATTAAAAAAGGACTACTTTTAAGAAAAATACCTTTAATTAAATTAATCATGAGCTTCATTAAAATTGGCTTGGTAGAAGTCCCACTTTTATAAAGTTCAATTCTAGCCGGACTCAAGTATTTCTTAATTACCTCAGGTCAGACTTTCTTAGAATAAATTGTTCAACCTAACGAGCTCTCTCGGCCTAAGAAACTTGGCCTATTCAATAAACCTGTTTTACAACCTGCATAATGTATGCATTACGAAATGAAAAACAACATGTTCTGCATTTTATCTGAAAATTAATCAATACCTTTTTCTAATTTTAAGAAAGAAATTGCTGTGGTATATATTCTGAATTATATTATGCTATAATTGTTATAATGCTCTACTTCTTCTATGTTTGATTACGTTTCTTTTTAAGATGAATAAGATAAATGCGCATTTCATAGTTAACGCAGATGTGATTTAAAGTGTTGATTCTAGTAGGTCTTTTATTGCGCTGCATAAAAGTCTATAAAAGCATATCTACTCGCAGTAACACTCTTATTTCATATGGTAATCGTTCATTCATTCATTTCATTTTTTAGAGTAGAGCGCCAAAATGTTCAAGAACGAGAACACCATACTCTTCCCATCCCCGTGATTTCGACCAATGGACCTCATAATTTACTTTATAGTTGTCTGACTATTGGCCATTATGTTTATTCGCCTTTGCTCCCACTCAACGGTATCCTTTGTTAAATAGGTAATAGCAATCGAATCACTAGAGCGACCCTTTCTCTACATATTGACCACTGTGGAGATATTCACTTTATTTGTAAAGGTACCATATAACCTACCGGTGTATGCTGTAAAAGAAAAGTCTAGTACCGCCCAAGTAACCTCTATGACCTCCAGCTTAACAATCATTTTGTATCTATTATCACGCCTTAAGGCCATTACAATTAAATATTTCTTTGATATCTTATATCAATTATTAATCTTTACTTTTACGTTTCAATTATTAATTAAAATTAAATGTTAGAAGAGCCTTTTTGGACTTTTTTTATCTTATTTTCTTTTATTTTCTCCTACTTTATTGTAGAAAAATTCTGCTAACCAAACTCTATTGTTAACTATTCCACAAATCTTTAATTGAACGACAATGAACTTAAGCATCAGTTGCCCCGTTATATCACTTATAGCAAATTTTTTAAATTGGAATATCTGTTTCTATTCGGCAAACGTTTAATATTTCGCCTCATCATATTAATGACAAATGATTTATTGCTTTAGGCGCCGAGTACAAAGTCCGCTTGTAACGTACAGTTTCTTAGAGATAACATCACAACATATTAATAACATTCTATTGTTTTACCGGAATAAACTTACACTCTTTACTACTTGGGCATGTGTTCCCTCCCGCCTATTTATTCCCTTTCGATTAATCACATTTCGCAATTCCGGTTGATCAATACAATCTTAGTTTAACGTATGGTCTACAAAAATTATATTTTATTTGATTATTAAATTTATCTAAATTATATTTACATTATGCGAACAATAAACTTGTTGTTTCTGCATATTATGACATCCTGTAATACACATATGATTCATTTCAAATAAACCATATGATTTTACTAACAGTAAATAAATTTTGTAATAAACTATAAATTTTGTACAAAAATTATCACAAGTTAATAGTTTGTGTTAATAGTTTGGATACCTGTGATCCAACTAGATTGTATATGTATATAAATATATATTTATTTCAACAGAGTTTTTCAAAAATCGAAAAATAACATGGCGAACACGTGACAAATGTGACAAAAGAACGCATCTCCCAATAAAAGGTACATATTTTTAAACAAAATTTTGTACAAATATTTATGGAATAGACAGTAATAATTGGCCATATTTTTCTTTGAAAAACTTTCAGAGAAAATTTATTATTGAATTACCGCTCCACGTACACGAATACTTATATTCTGCTACTCGCCCCGACATGCTTCTAATAAAATATGCTTTGGTCTCATTCCCTAAGTAACATATCATATAGCTGCTGTAAATTTATTGTAGGATTAGGAAGCATACTAATTCTTCAAGTTATCATATCCTAGATATGGTCTATGAACGATTGGTCTGGTGACCACACAGAGCAATTGAGAATATTGGTGTTGACTTCTTGTAAAAGTCGTAACGTAGAAGCTGCAATATGAGGAAGAGCATTGTCTCGCTAGATTGTGGCATTATTTAGTCCTTAGATATATGGTAAATCGAATGCTTCCAGAACTTTGAAAATGTACCTTTGAGCGTTTAAATGGCCTCGATAAAATATTAAAGGTCTCTTATCTCTAACTTCGTCGGACCTGTCTATGACGATCATGATTCCTCAAACAAAGCTGAAATTAGTCTAAAAAAACAATATTGTACCACTCTTTGTCCAAATCTTTTCGTACAGGCGTACGTGCACGTAGAAGCATGACGCCAACTAATTAGAGACAGTATTAGTTTTCAACGATGCATTGTTATGCTATGATCTATCTCTGCGAAAAAAGCTGACAGAACTTAAGGTACTATGCCATCCCTAAGGGCAAGTAATCTTCCCTTTCGGTAATTCTTCTAGTCTCTTCTGCGGTGTCTCTTACCTTGATAGCAATCTCTCCAACATCGAATATCTGTGGGAATATCTCATTGTACCCACCTAGAAATTTCACGAAATGCACACCCATTTCGTGTAATTCAATGATACAACCCCTCTCAAAAATGACTATCTGACGATAATTTGGTTGTCTTCGACCTCCCGCGATTTGAATACACATTATATTTAATAATTTGATATTTGATATAATATATTCTTTGTACCCTGTGCAGGTTGGTTAAATCAGTGATGCACATTGTAGAAGTGATTCGAGTAAACTTATACACGATTGCGTAATATAGCTGTAAATAAAAATCAATCCGCCTGATGTTAGCCCAAGTCGTACCAGGCGTGCTGTTGTTTGTCGGAAAAATTGACTATTTCGATTGATGACGATTAGGTTTCGATTTGATATAAGTTGATACCCACGTCCAAATTTTTCGAAAGCAGTGCCATTTTCAGTAAATAAATACTTAAATTAACTAAAGAACTAACTCGACGTATTTTTAATTAGGTTAAGTAAAAAAAGATAAGTACACTGTTTTCGCAACCTTGCAATTATCTCATTTAACAACTAATTAAAGATACATTAGAAGATCTAATAATACTAAATATTTATTTCCGTTAAGTAATAATTATCTATTTAGGAAAATATGTATGCATAATGACGTAAAGTATTCCGTTAATTTACTATTACATATCAAAACAGTTTTAAACTTAATTCTGGATTCCACAATTTAACACAGGTATGAGCAACCTTTGACATGTTGTGGGCCAAACTTTAATGTGCAAATACGTTCGCGGGCCGCGTTTAAAAGTAGTGCATTTTAAAGTAGTGTTCATAATTTTTAGCGATATATATCAGACATAAAATAATACGACAATGTCTCGCAGGCCGGATCAAATCTTACAGCGGGCCGGATGCGGTTGCCCACACATGATTTAACAGAAGTGTAATGAGACATAAAAATATACATATATCATAAAATAATTTCAAATCTCTGAAATAAATGAACATATTCAGTGAACGCTTTTTATTAATTTCTCTATACTTAAAGAGCAAATCAATTTTCAAATATAATTTTATTTAATTTCCAAGATATGAAGCATTTCTGCGTATAATCATCGTGTTCACATTTTTGTTATGATTGACAAACAAGGAACGAAAAGCTAATCAACAGTCATAAGAAATCAGAATTTTATTAAACTAATTCACAACTAAAATCGAATAATCCAATAGCCGAAGTGAAATGGAACCTATACAAGACCGCCAGACGAGCTAGAGCAAAGCAGGTCAAACTGCGGACGCAGTAGCAAAAATTAATTGGCATTCAATGCATATATTATTGCATATATCAGATTACAAATCATATTCTTCGACTTTCTTCCATATGGCGAAATATTTACGGTGGATAAGCTTTGTCAGGACTTAGCACATAATTGCTGAAATAATCGAAAAGTCTTTCATCATAACACCACATTGCCATCGCCTAAAAAATACCGCAAAACTGAAGAAGTTAAAATAGAAAAACTTTCAGCATCCACATTTTTTCTATTTTGTTCCACAGAATAGTTTGAATAGCAAGAATGTATGGGATATATTGAAAATTATCGTACAATATTCTTTTAGGGAAAATCAAGTTTTTATGAAAAGAGAATTCACCATTATTAATCGTTGGGGAACTGTTATATAAAACGAAAACAACTATACTATTATTAACAAAGTAATTTTTTTTATAATATAGGCGTAATTTAAAATTATAAAGTCATTTTTTATCATTCTAGTTACGTAGGATATATTGAAAATTATCTTACGATCTTAATTTGGCTTGTAGACTTCTAGGGTCGTTGTCCATATTTTCTTCATCTTGGCATCAGAAAAACACTTTGTCTAAGTATAATGTTGCGAAACCTAAACTTCCCCCGATGAAAGCTTATGTTCATTTGGTGACAATAGAAATATGTAATTTTCCACGAGCTCCTTCTTCAAGGTGAAACCATCAATTCTGCTAAATACTGCAATCATCTTGATAAATTAAAATCCGCCATTGCAGAAAAACGTCCAGAATTAGCAAACCGACGAGACGTCGTTTTTCATCACAACAATACAAAAGCGCATGTTGCATTGACTGTTAAAGAAACACTGTTTCAGTTTGATTGAGGCGTTTTACTACACCTCCTCCAGATCTTGTTCCATCTGACTATTACTTGTTCCTGTCATTAAAAATGCACTTCATGATAAAGAGTTCCAATCAGTAAGCGAAATAAAAACGCACCCTAGGAATATTTTGCAAGTAAACCCTAATAATTTTGGGAAGAGAGAATAAAGAGGTTTTCTGAGAGATGAATGAAAGTAGTAGGGTAAAACGGTTCATATGTAACGCAGTAAATCAATCTTAAGCAACAAATATCGTGTATTCATTTCGTGTCAAATACCAGTAATAGACTGATAAAGAATGTCTTAAGGTGGTTTTCCTGATTTGAGTACCATCACTATTGTATTTGAAAAACTTTATACAATCTCTGAAAATGACTGGTTTTTATAGTTACATGTTAAATTTTAATTATGACAATTCGTCTATGCGGCAATTGTGATCATTCCCCTTTCTTTGGTAAACTGCTCTGCGAATAATGGAATAACGTTCTTTAGATATTACCGATTTAACTGATAAATATGTCAATAAGGTGCTTCTGAACATTCTTCAATCCGTTAGTTTATCTATTGGACATTTGGTAAAAGTAATAATAATTACAATTAAAATTTTTATTTTCTGTTCTATTTATTCTTCTAAATAAATGTGAACTAAGCCGCGACTTTACAATAGAAAAATATATAGTAATTCAAAAATTAGTTTTTCGAAAATAAATTACCTATAATTACCAGAATAATTATACATTAAAAAAATTATTGGAATGATAGTTAATAAGAAATGACTATTGTGAGCTACTTTTATTATTTACCTTTTGTCTATGTAAGATGTAGGTTTACGAGGCCTGTTCTTTTTAAACACGTGCTTTTAGCGAGAAAGATCGAGATCGATATGACCTCGATACCGCTCACTGTACAAGAACTCTAGGTTAGTCCATATACTACTCACCTGCACTTGTTCATAGACAATACCATTTGAAAAAGGCAGCGCCAAGCCGACTAGTTCGATGATTGACTACATGTTTAAACTTTAAAAGTTGCAAGTTTATTACTCAACCGAGTTTGTGTCTATATAAGAAAGAGTACATAGTTTCTATATTTAAGCGACATACATATGTATGAATATATAGTACATTCTCTTTCCTACTAAAGTTTAAATGTAGAGGCTTCATTAAAAAGGTTTCGTTTTATGAATAGAACAGGAAAATATTTTCACTTCCACGACCATATTAGTACATACATAATTATTTTGAATATGCTTCCTATCTATTATGTATTTATGTTTATTATTGTTGTTAATGACTACTGGCATTACTCATACCAAGGTCAAGGTTTCATTATTCATTTATAAAAACCGACATAAAATTAGTAATTCCAAAACAAACACTGTATACATCAGGTTGATGCAAGTTTTTCTTTTCCCTGTTCCATCTAGTATGTAAAATATAAAGCTTGTATATGGGCAATATTTCACGGTCCCTTTGCTGAATATAATATGTATTATTACAGAATATTATTGGTTATTTTCTCTCCAGTTCGTGACCATGGACTATTAGCGATAGATAATACGTTTGCTTTCTATTTCCACAATTCAACGGAAATACAAACATAAAGATACTTAATTGGCAATAGGAAATTAATTTGGTTTGTACTGATGAACTAGATTTATGCATATCGTGTAGAGAAAGTAAAATGATTAATGGAATTGATTTGATCATGAAATTAATAATGTGTGGAAATAAACGTTTAAATTTTATACAAAATGTCATGTTTATTACTCAGCGGAGAAGTTTCCGCAATAATACAGTACTAAAAAGAATACATGCAGTGCTTACTTGTTTAATATTACAACAATGAAAGCTCTTGATTTTGCTTACGTCATTAGTGAATTATAATACGCTGGCATGATCTGTTATTCTGTCCATGCTTGTAATTCTCTAACTTTTGACCATATTCATCATAAATTTCGATAACTTCTTATAGTATTATCAAATATTGTCCATCAGTACATGAACAGATGCTCTATATGTAATCTTGATAAAACTTAGATAGTCATAAATTGTATTTTCATGCTTAACGGAATGTCTATCTTGTACCTCAAATGAATTTCTTTTGCAATGGCAAATAATGAAAATTGTTCTAATATACAGACTCTTTGTGATATGTGAAAGTGTATTTTAGTTTTGATGCTAAATAGATGTTCTCTGTTTGAACATAATCTGCTTTCAGCTCTATACACTTTTCCCAGCACACTTTTCTTAGCGATCTTCAATAAGTTCACTACAATTTTTATAATAAGAACTGTCTCGCTCCTCAAAATAGCCATTAACTGCTGACATCACTTCTTCATCGTTGAAAAATATTTGACCACTGAGCCATTTTTTCAAGTTTGGGAGCTGAAAATAATCCGAGGGGGATAAATCTGGCGAATAAGGTGCATGAAGTAGCAATTCAAACTTTAATTCATTAACTTTTGCCATTGCAATAACGGATTTGTGAACTGGTGCATTGTCTTGATGAAACAACACTTTCTTCTTAGCTGAATGCGGCCGTTTTTGCTTGATTTCTTCGCTCGAACGATGCAATAAGTTCTCATAATACTCGCCGTTGATAGTTTTTTTCTTTTTCAAGATAGTCAATGAAACTTATTCCACGCGCATCCCAAAAAACCGATGCCATGACCTTGCCTGCAGATGAAACGGTTTTCAACTTCTTTGGAGCCGGTTCTCCCATTGAGTCCATTGTTTTGATTGTTCTTTTGTCAGGTGTGAAGTGATGGACCCATGTTTCATCCATGGTTATGAAACGGCTCAAAGATTCTGCTTTGTTGCTGTGAAACACTCAATTGGAACATCTTCAAGACACTATTTTTGCTCCAAATTTTCAGATAATATGCGATGTACCGCACTTTTTGAAATGCTTACTATGTCTGCTAGCTTGCGCACTTTCAGTCCACGATTACCTAATATCGCTTTGTGGATTTTCTTCACCATTTCTGGAGTCGTCATTTCATTTGGTCGACCACTGCGATGCTCGTCTTGGCAGCTCATACGGCCTCGTTTAAACTGTGCTACCCAATATTTCACTGTTGCAAACGAAGGAGCAGACTCATCCAGAGTAGAATGCGGTTCAACTTTTATATCGATTGGGCTGAGGCTTTTCAAATAAAAGTATTATATCACGTAACGATGGCCAGTTTTCTCCATTTTTGCAAATTCACCGAAAATGTTCACTATTGATGGCTGCCAAACAAATACTAAACAACGTGGCTTCTTAAAACTTGAAATACATGCTTTATAGATTGTGTAATTTCTAATACAGTGATATTTTTCAAACGACTACCGACAACTCTAGGTCCGACCGGGTACTTATGTGACCACCCTCGTACAAGAAATATGGCATTAAGTTTTGAAAAGTTTCGGAAGAAGAGTTTGTTAACAAAGAAGGTAATTTATACAAGCAACAGCGACGTGAAACGAAATACTTCAGATAATTTGTGTTGCATGAAAAATATTATACAATTATAAAAAATATGTATTATAACATTCATAAATTGTCCTTTTTTAACTCCTCCCTTTTCTCTTCTATTTAAACGTATAACATTTGAAATGTCAGCAATTAATGTTTCGCAGGTTTTTATAGTAAATTCAATTTCGAAAAGAGAAGAAAAGACAAGCAGTTTCTGAGAATTCATAATTACTGAAAGTAATTAATATTCGAAGCTATCTACAAACATATGTTGCGACCTGTAGATCTAAAATAATCCCATGTAATTTATTTTTCGCATTTGATACCGAAGCACTTAACGATTATTTACATTTTATAGTTTTATTACTTATTGAAATGCCGGTATGTGAAATTACTAGTTAGTGCCGAACCGACAATATTTTTAACACTATGCTGTAATGGTAGAGTAATGATTGCACAGGTGTTTATTATATTAATATGTATCTAGATGAATAAATAAATACATATTTGTATATGAATAATAGACACATGTGTTTGTAACACTAACTATAAAACAGCCGCGACAATTTAAGACATGTTTCTTACAAGTCACCCATTTAAAATCAGTTACATACGTACGTGTGTCTCTATCGTATTCACATGTATATACATGTATGTATGTTTATGTAAATGGAAACAGGTAATACATAAATTTAAATTATGCGTAATGTATTATACAATGTATTGACATCGACAGTTTTATTCCATTAGAGTCTAACAAAAAGTTTTAAATGAGCTAGTGTAATTTATTTATTGGCCATATGCTTATATTCTATATTGTGATGAAATTGATATTTATTTTAAACATTTTATATGATCCTTGTATTGGAGAGTACAAATAATATATTTTAATCTTTTTTATACTTTCATTATACTCCCTTAAATAGAAATAAAGCAATTTTCTATTTAGGATTCTGTTCATTGCACTTTTCCCAGTTCGTTTTGAAATTCTCAGTACACGAAACATATATTAAAAAAATTTAAACACGACACAAAATAAAAGAACTTTTGACTTTCGCCCACAAAAACTCATTTTTGTGACCATATTTTTTATAACCTTCACATATCTTCAACTACTCTCCAACATAACTATTCGCCAACTTTCGAACACTGTTTCAACTCCTGATTATATCAATTAAATCCATTAAACTAAATTATCCTTATATCAGCATGGTTTTATTAACAGAAGGTTTACAACATCTAAGTCTGATTTTTTTATCCAATATGTAAGTTAAGCTTTGATGCAGGTTATCAGGTAGATGTCGTATTGATCGATTTTGCTAGTCCTCGTTCACTTAGATCATCAATTCAAATTGCTTTCATTTGGATTTTTAATACTGAAGTGATTAAATGTTTTATTTTGTATCTCAGCAATCGACGGCACTACGTCTCCTAAAATAAATACATTGATTTTCAAAATATTTATTAATGACCTTCTCGATGTCGTTAGTCGTCTCAAATTATTGTTTGCTGATGAGTTATTAAATGTATTCAATCGCAGATTAACCATAGACGATTGTATTAACCTTCAAAATAAATTGAAGTTAAACATCACCAAATGTAAAATTTTGTCATTCTTCGAGATCCAATAATTTCGCTACGTTTCATTACTACTGAATGGAATTATTATCAAGCATGTAACATCTATTAAAATCTTTGGTATATTGTACGACTTTAAACTTAGTTTCTTTGTTCATATTAGTTATATATGCTCAGCTACACGAACAGCTTTGGAATTTATCATTCGGAACTGTAGCTCATTTACCAATATTACAACTTTATAAAAATTATATTTCTAATACCACATTTTACAATTTCCACTTTACATGTGTATTTCAACCCTCAATTCTTTTTTCAATTCCATTTCTTCTTTTTTATGCAAATTTCTTTTATTTACTAATGTTCATTCATAGTAACTTTTATTCATTATTTAATATTTACTTTTGTTTTTTTTCTACTTTGTAATTATTATTTAGCTTACTTTACCTTCTTACATAAATTTATTGATTTACTTTTGTACTGTAAATGGAATTATTTTCTCTTGGGCGATAAAAAATAATAATAATAATTGTAATAATTATTATTATTATGAATTTATTTATATTATAATTATTATTATCTAGTTATGTACAACTACAGAAAGTACTGAGAAAAATTTTAATATAATGAGAAGTAGGAAACTGAAAGTACTTGAGATTGCAAAGGCAATAGGGATCTAAAATAATGAATATTTACATTTGAGAAAATTTTCGACAAAATAGATGCGTTTACTAACAATGAATGAGTAAACTTTTCGACGTAATTCATAGAAATGTTTGTAATAGTAAATGATATTTGGATATAATATTAATCTAAAGCAACGGAACAGTCAAGGCGATATTTTAGAGTTGGAATGTGCCCTAAAGGAGGCGATCATTTTTCTATCGGTTGGAAGGATGATAATCACCTTTTCTGGGATGCTTGTGGTATGATTTCTATTGATTTTTCGAAATATAAGAACAATATCTGTGGAATATTATGCCGAATTAATTAATTGAACAAATAAAAAGCGATCAGAATTGGTACTTTTCATCAGAACAATGCACGAGCATACTCCTCTTTAATTGTCATTAATTAATATTAATGAAATTATTTCATTTAACATCCCCCACTTGCCAAATTTATTCCCTATAGAGTATTTATGTATGGCTGTTTTTGAATATGAGAAAATAACTAATTGAAAACAAGATTTATAAAAAATAATGAGAAAATCATCGAAATGAAGCTTATTATGAAATTCTGAAATCTTAAATCTAGGATGGTATTAAAATATCCTGCAACATCGGTTTTACGGCATTAATTAAATTTATAATTCACCTCTGTGATGGTATTCCAAAAATTAGAGATTATTTATTTAAAATATGAAAGTTCTGCTTTCGTTAAATTGAAATTGCATTCTTGCAGTTTTGGCCTACATTTTATTCTTATATCCTATATTTGAAATACAATAAAATAAATTAGTTATTTCTTTAATTTATGTTGTTTACGTTATACGATTTCAATCATCGATGTATCAGAACATCTACCAAATTTAAAATTGACAATATAGTGAGATATAGACTTTGCTTCTAATTTATAGTTTTCGATTAATGAATTTGTACTTATTGCACATATGTATACATATATAAATACAAAAATATATCATCAAAATATGTGAACAATAAATTAATATCCAAGTATATATAGCATTTATGTGTGTATATAATATATACATATGCAGCCGTGTGCAATATAATAGCAGTTTCAAAACCAAAATATTTATGTGGTACTAATCAAGAAATGTTAAATGAAAAAAGAAATGAAAAATTTAGATAGTTTTTATGTTCACGAAAGTCAGTCGATAGTTAATATACTTACTCTTAGGAACTATCACTTTCCATCCATCAATCTTCTAACTAAAGCATTAATATTAAGTCCTAATTTCTTTACTATACCCGTAGAAGTGGTAAAGACTTTATCCATTGCTAATAATACCTGTATCTCTTTGGACCTCTTGTTATGTTTTATTTCTCCATTTCATGGCATTCATAGCCATTTTAGTGGAACAACCAAAAATGATGTAGGTATAAAATTATAAATTTTGCCGTCGCATCAAATGTTTTAAATTAAATTTATTCCGCCGTACAATGCGGCTCATATTATTAATGCAATAAAGTTGAAAACAACTAATAAATTTTACAATAAGATACTAACTAAAAAACCTTTCTACCGCTGATATCATTTTTCACAGCCTAGTTGTTCACTGACGAAATTAAGACGGTTACAGCATCAACTAGAACTGGAGAATTTCCCGTTCTACATGTTTAGAATTAATACAATATATCATAGTAAGCCAACGCAATCTAGGATTTCTTGAGATAGGTTATAAAAATTCACTCTGCATAGAAATTTAATTGGTTTCAGAGCACTGCTATTGTTTTGCACACGACTGTACATATAACGTAATAATATAGTTACTCATTTCTGATATAACCTGTAATATTTTTTGCACGCAGAGAATTCAATAAATTATTTATTTTCATTTTTTGATAATAAATTAAACGTTTCGAACCATTAATTTTTATTATCGTCGAAAGGACATGCACGAGTTACTCCTATAATAGTACGCCATGGAATATTTATCTATTCTTTCTGACATCGGATTATTATAAATATTTATTTCTTCATTATTACATGATTTCTCTGTTTTCTTATCTACTCGCATTCTCTTATACTTTACGCAATGTTTATTAAAGATAAATAATAACAAATGTGGTAAACACAATTTCATACACGTGATACTAATATATGTAGATAGTAATATATACGACCAAGCCACTAAATAGATTGTTGAATATTTTATTTAAAAAAATAGCTTATTAACTGTAAGACCTAGAACAATGAAAATTCAGTACGAGATTGCATACTTAAGATAACTCGATGACAGAGTTAGAGACTGTTAATTGAATGAAGTATGTGACGAGTGAATAGCAATAAAATGGTCACTTAGTATAACTTGACTTATAGGTCACGGTCAAGTCATAATCAATGGAATAAAAACTGTTAAATTTTTCTCTGATCAGTTGTCCGATGTGTCTCAAAGAAATTTGTTATTGCGACAGAACGATACCTTAGTAAAGTAGAATAATCGTTGCCACAATATAATCATATCAATTTTCTCAAAGTTTTCAGATTTATCGCTTTCGTTAATTCAAATTAAGTATAGTTTTTCATTCAAGTTTTAAGTTTTTCGAAATTTTTAATTAAAACTGACTTATTGGACTGGCTATTTTGTAGTATGTTCAATTCATTACTAATGCTAGTTTATTAATGGGTTATTTTGAAAAACTATTCGTAGTTTTACCCTTATAAAAGAATCACAAAAAAGAGCCTTCTGAGGAGTGCTTGATTTTTAGATTACGGCCACCGCATCTCCTTGGCAACAATAGCTATAACCTATTAATCTCTGCAATCCAGAAACAGTTTTTTTGAATTTACTAAAAGTAACTCTTGTACAGCAAAACAGAATTTACAATGCCACTATAAATTGCCAACTAGCAAATCAATTTTTTAAAATTTAAATGAATGAGAGCCTACTTTAGTAGGGTCCAAAATATAAGTGAATTAAATCTACGGAAACATGTGATAAAACTATACGTGCACTAAGTGTTTGACTACGCAATGTGCATGGTTATCATTCAGACAAACCTCAGTTTATTAAATTACTTTTGATATAGCGCTAATAATGATCTAGTTTTACATAGAAATATAATTTTCAAAGCGGCTGCTCTAAGACAATTCGCAGTACATTTGAAACGGTGTAGCACAACAGAAACAAAATTTTTAGGAAAGTTGTCATTTAGGTTCTGTATTCGGAAAAGTCCAAAACAGCTGACAAACTAGCAAATATTATATATTTATTAGAGGGACAACATACAAATAGCAGTTAAAATTTGCCACGCTGTTAGGAAATATATTTAATTCGTTCAAGTAACTATTGAGGAAATCGGAGCTGTCTTAATAATAGCTTTAAATGTTCCAAGCGACAAAACGAATCGAAACCACTGAAATGTTAAAACGAGGAAATTCTTTTAATGAGATCGTGAGAAAAACTTAAATAATTAACAATAATTATTCTAGAATCCGGTGCTCGGCCTGTGGCACTACACCGAATGTAATCTAACCTTAATCTTTACTTACTACGAAACTAACTATCTGAATCTAAACTAGTCTTATCTAAAGCTCTAAATGGGGCCTAGCCCGGCTCCTGCTTAAATATTATTCACAATTCTGCTCCTACCTTGCGGAAGTAGTCCACTCCTTATAAACCTCATTCACTAAAATGTCCAATATTTATTCATACTCATCCCTGCATGTCTCCGCTCGCCAGTCCTAGCCTTCCTTATACTTTTGGGATTTTGGGCACCTGTACAGAGTTGGGACTGCGAGCGTTCAGTCAACGGCGCGTGCTTCGAAGAAGTACATGTAATATGCGGATGAACAAAGTAGATAAGATCGGTTCAATATTTGCAGCAATAGACACGTTTCAATAGTTTCTTAATATAAGCACGTTTGCCTTGTGAGTGTTCTTACATGCAGAAGGCGATCGATCAATATATATTAATGAAATACTTGCCTAATTAAAATAATTTTCGCTAATACGGATCTATATTCCCACTACCACCAAAAATTTGTTTTAATCTAGTAAAACTTAAATTTTTCGTTAATACGTTATCTACTTTAACAATAATACCAGATTAAAACAAATTTTTGGTAATAGTGGGTCTACAGATCCCTTAAATATTAACGAAGGTTATTTTAATTATGCAAGTGTTTCATCATTAGATATCAAATTGTCGTCGTTTTATGCGTATAAGAACGTTTATTTCTCACGGCAAACGCGGTTGCATGAAGAAACTATTGAAGCATTGTTACGCCCTAGTCTACTAACAGTAAATTTTTACCCACACGCACAAAAGCCTGTATTGCTTGCCAGAATCTTAAGCGACTTCTAGAATAGAACTTTTAAGTTAATTTCAATAGTGGAGGGGGGTTCCTATATAAAAGTTCCTAGAGGGCTTCACAGTATTCTATTCCCTAGAAGTGACTGCTAAAGCTGAAGCACGTAGACTAAAATACGCGCTAATGTAAACTTAGGCAACGAAGTAGAAAATTGTGATAATAAAGATCACACATATGGAAAAACAGTAGCTATCATATTTATTTACCGCAGTAATATAATAACTAATAAACAAACAAAAACAATAATCGGACAGTGGCCAACTCGAGCTTCAGAAAAACAGTATTCCAAAGTAATAATATTGACAAACTGAATCAATATTTCCCCCTGAATACGTATCCAGTGTTAAACAATCAGCATAGTCAACCCGAATACTGACCAAATGAACAAAATAAATTACAATAACATATTAATAATAAGTACAAACCATTAATTATTGGTTTAAATTAGGATAGAAATAACGGGTTAAGAAATGAATTGGCTACGTACAATTATTAAATAGGTAATAGAATGATGAACGATTGAAACTGCTTAGTGAGTCGAGTAGCCACAAAAACAATTAAATATGTAAGGATTTATATTATAGTATAGCTGCTTAATGAATTAAAATGACAGTACAATAATTAAGTATGTAATAAATAGATAAAAGACACCAGCTGCTAAATGAATTAAATAAACGATTAGGTACTATAAATACATCGGTAAAATCCATGCAACATGTATGTATATACTCATACCTTATAACCCTCTCATTTAACAATTTTCAAAAAATTTGAACTTCGTAGTTAATCTAGTAGCTTTTGTGCTAGTTTATTGTTTATTAAGAAGAACATATTTCTTGTGTATTACAATAATATTTATATAGTATGTATATCCCAATTAAGGGAGAACAAGTGTTATTTATAATTTGAAAAGAAAATAAAACAAGCGATTCTTCTCATTTCTAAAACATTCCAGCAAGTGACGTTTCGGAACATGGGCTGATGTAATTATGAAAATCGTTTATTTTAGTTTCTTTTTAAATTATAAATATCACTTAATCTCATTTAATTTGTAGTAAGCGCATTAACAATAATGCGAATACAATCGCTAAAGACGTGAAAGTAATTCCTTAATTTATCAACCATATATTGTATTTATTTAAATTTATATAAATCAAGAAGTGTGGTAAGTATAGCAATAAGAAATGTAATTTTAGTCAAAATTCGGGCAGAACGAAATGAATATTCTAAAAATCAATTTTTTATTGTAAAACTAATTACACTTGTACCACATATAAGTCTGTTTTATTTTCTAATTTGGATATATATTTTTTTGCCATATTTCTTACATTATCCTTCTTTAATGTACAGTAGTGTAATTTATAATTATTTTTCGGCTTCTAATTTTACGGATCACTTATTCGCTTTAACGATATCTTATACAAAGAAGATTTACAGCGCCACATAGAATGGTGCACTTGATTTGAAGGCAACTAAAGTATATTTATTTTGCTAACATTAATTAAACTAAACTAAAAGTTATCGTATTAAATTGATTAGTTTGCCTAAGAAAATCTCCTTGACGGACACCTGTGGAAAAATTCAAAAACAGAAAAGTCTCTTGTACAGATATCTATGGTAATTTATTTGCTATTAATTATAACATACCTATATACATCAACTCATATTTTTTGTGTGAATGTTTCTCTTCTGAGATCAAAACACATCTCATCTAAGATATTTTTTATATATTTTATATAGAGGGCATTTAAAAGTTACCGTTGAATTTAAAAAAATGTCTAAGTCGTTATAACTTAGGTTAAACTGCAAGTAATCATTTATTACAAATACGTTCGTCAGAATATTTTCATAAATCTAATTCAGTTTATTAAAAACTATAGTAGTAACACGTCATTCTGTGTATACTTATACTAGAAATATTATATTACTACAAAAACAGAAAATTTACACTCATTTGATATTTTCACATGAACATACATACACAAGAATTTCTTCTTGGCTTCTGAGTTGGAACCATGTCCTTGGCATTGTTACTTCACATAATGATATTGTGACTTTATTTTCCACAAAGAAGAAGTAGTAAGGGGTGTATATAGATATTTAAAAGGCATTAAAAATTTTCTTTCTTTTTTGTGCAAGATACATGGTGTAAAGTTAAAAAAGTATATAGTTCACTGTTATCCAATGAGAATGGGTCATCTGTTTTGTAGTGGTTCCTTCTGTTTGTATTTTGTTCATAAACTTGGTTGCTGTTGGAAAGTTCTATAGATACTTTTGATTTCAAATTCTTATTAAATACACAAATATTAATGGAAAAAGAGGTATATATGATAAAACTTAAAAGTTGTATCTCTTATGTTTGTTACAAAACCTACGTAGTTAGTAATATACCAAAAATAAATACAGTTTGAAGCGCACATTTGCTCTTCATAACACAATAATTTACTAGAAAGATTTCGGCCATATGCGAGTATTGATAAGTACTTAGCTTACTGTATAAAACTTAAAAAAAATATACAATTCGCTCTACAAATCTCTCCTCACAAGCACATATGGCTTCGCCATTTGACTAAAATCATCTACGGTTCAAATAGTTTTTGAGTTTTGGGAACAAATAATAGTCTAATGCTAAATCCGAAAAATATTGTAGTTGGTCATCCATTTCAAATCAATACCATTCATTTTGGCTTGTAAGCAAGAGTATTTTCTTGCAAAAACAGCACGTTTGTGGCAAGCATTACAGAGCGTTTTTCCAATGCTTCTACAATACGCTCGAGCCCAATTCGTCGATCTTCTAAAATCATATCGTGGACAGAATTATTTTTTCCGCAACCCAATTTTTGATAGTGGAGTATGAAGCACACTGATCAATTAAGACTTCTGTTCTATCAACAAAAAATTCTTTGCCCAAGATTTTACTAAATAAGTACTTAAGAACTAACTAAAATTCGATTTTTACAAAATCTAGTCCTTTGTCAGACATACTGTTTTCGAAAATATACTGTTTTATCACAATTGAACTTATAGATGACAAATTTTGACTTTAATTTATTCCACTTTATCTAATGTAAACTATCCAAACTCACTATATGTTAATGCCTCCTCGTATCTAAACCAATATATTATAAGTTGAAAAATACATTCTTAAAATAGATATTTGAATAGAATATATATAAAAAACATTATAGCAATAAGTTTATTTGGATCGATAGATACGAGTTTTGGTTTATGAAACTGTAATATAAATGTTGTTTTTTAAAACTAAACTTACTTCCGTATATACAAAACGAAGAAAGTCTCAATTTAAAGTAGATTTATTTGATAAAAAATAATATTTTTTAGCATGCATGTTACTATATCAGTGAACATACAAATGTTTATTAAAATATTATGCGTTTGTTTTTCAATTCAAAGCCTAAACTCTAAATGTAGAACGTCTTATATTACTTGGAAAATACAAATCTATCAAATTTTGTTGAAATAGTAAATTTTCATTAAAGCAATTCTCCTGTGTGTGAATTATATTCTTTCTAAAGCATTTAAAAGTCATTGTAATTCCTAAATCACTAATTGTGCAATTTATAATACGGATGCTAACAATCCAAATAAAGTCCAGGTCGTGTTTCTCTGCTAAATCGTGAATCGTTTAATAATGACAACTTCTTTTGGATTAATTACTGGTCTACTTCATACTGCATAATACATTACTATAATGAATTTTTATCGAACCACTTACTTTTAGCATTCGTGGTACTGAAAAGACTATCTACTCATATTTCACTTACTTGTCCACTTAATTATAGCACGGCGTAAATAATATATCAAAACAGACACCTCGAAGTACGATATTTATACGTGATTTATATTACAAAACATTATTTTCTAACGAAAGCTATACGTACTTAAATAGTTGTAATTAACGCTAATAAATACTATTATTCGAATACATATTCTATGTATATAGTAATGGTGTTGATACACCTTTCCCCGCATATCTTTACATGATAAATGACCAAGTATTACACGGAGAAAACATTTAAAATTACTTAAGTTAAAGAATTGTGAAAGTTAATGTAATAAGAAAATGTGAGAAATATGTGAATAAAATTGAAGTTATCTACATGAACGATTCATGTACAATATACAATGACAATTTAAGATATTTGAATGTTTCTTATTAATTAACTATTTTTATTTAAATAGTTTGTAGCAAAAGCAAAATCAGTACAGTTCAAGAAATAAATATAGAAATTGTGAATATATGCGGTCGTTCGTATAATGATATATGATTTCACGATATATTAGTTACACTATAAAAATAAAATTAATTAAATAAATAATAGGCCACCGCAGGCAATAAGCATGTTCACAGAATGAGAAACTTCTAGAAGATCGCGGGACGATTCGACAAAGTGCGCATTCCGGTATGAGAATATTTCCGACACATTATAAGCAACCGATATCATGCGAGGATGATTATTACTGATATTGACATTTATACGAGACGATCGTAGCAATCAGTGTTGATTATACGATATTTATATTTGAGATTATTTATTACCAGAATTATATGAGAATTATTGTTGTAATATTATTAATAAGAATTGAGAAAGTCGTTCCTGTTATTTCAACATTTGGAACGACTAATACAAAATAGATTCAGCGCCGTGGTTGTGAGATTCTTGCTGGTGAAGCAAACTAGCTTTAGACTCAATCGCAGCTGTCAAAACCAAGTATAAGCCCTGATCATCTACATCGAAAGGGGATACGACAAACGACTAAAAATTGGAGTAACGTTCGTAGATCTCACAGCTACATATGATACAGTGTGGAGGGTATGGTGTATAAATTCCTGAAAGATATAGAATGCAAACCACTGAGCTAATTAATCAATAATGTTATCTAACAGGACTATTCAAATATACATGGGAGAGACATTGAGTAATACTGAATAACGGGCTTCTACAGGACATCACGCAAATTCTCCTGCGAGGATGATATTACCATAACAATACAGAATACTATGGATGTCCTTGAAGCCCAGAGGATCTTCAAAAATGTTGTTTTCATTTTCACACTAAAAAATTAGTTCAAAACACTACAAGTAACCCTTGATGGCGCTAATCCCGAGATTATGATAAGATTATCAAAAACTCGGCTGTACCAATTCATGAAGATGTCGCTGACACCGCATTCGATCGTCTTCAATCAAATAAAGTTCATTTGAAAACCGCTCAACTGCTCTCAGAAGAAGGCTTTGATGAGGCCGACTCATGGTTGGCTGAATCACGAGATTGCGTTTTGCAGGCGTGATAACCCTTATTGAACAGCAAACAGTCTCCGTACAGATTTTATCTACCACACCAGAGCTGTGTATTTCTTAATAGGGTGCGGACGGGTCATAGTAGATGCGACCACATTCTACACAAGTGGAGCATCAGGCCGATTTCTGAATACGACTGGGGCCCGAGGAATCAAACAATCAGTGTATAAATGTGGTTGTCGAGCATTCTCTGCCACACAAGAAGACTCCGTAAAGGTCACACCTGTAGCCGTTCTCCTTTTTTGTGACTGTCTTGATATGTACTTTGTTATAAGCTAAGTAAATAAAAAATATTTGGTTTTACTATCGCAGAAGGTCCCAAAAAATACGTAAGAGTATACTAAATAAATTCTTTAGATTCATATATAAATTCAATGCACCAAAGTCCTTAGTTTGTAAGTGTCATGGCGAAGTGTGGCGAAGTATATTATCCGTGATTGCTTGGTATCTTGAAATTTTTTGGTCAATGTAGTGGAATATAATTGTGGACTTATTTCCCTATTACTGTCTCAAAGTTCTTCAACGTATGTCGCTTCTTCATATTCAAGCATAAAGTTATTTTTAACCATTGATTTGGATTAGGTTTTAAACAATATAGCGAGAATGTAATTTATAGAACCCTAGACTGTGTTTATTAAAATTTAAGTAGCAAATATCTTTTCAAACAAGTAGTTTTTGATAAATCAGAGTCGTTGATAAGTAATGACTTGTTACTAAGAAATTTTTTTTCTTATAAGAGAAGACATTTTTATCACTTCGACTAATTTATATATTATGAAGGAAATACGATAGCATATTGTTTATTATTCAAATGAATTAGTTTTGTTTCTAGGTTTCCCAAGGTACTATGCTTATGCTAATATTGGCTTTTTTATTTTAATTACCTTATTATTTCTTTTCGTATTTTCAATCTTAATTTATCTTTGGACAATATGTGGATAACAGCATATATGCTGTGGTATAATAATCACTTTTTTATTAAATAATAATAACAAAGATTCGATATTGTTTAAAACTGTTTTAGGTAAATGCATCAGTAGTATCTAAGTAAGTTTAAAAAAAAATTCAATATCGAAGCAATAATATATATGGATTATAACTTGACATGAAGTCAACCTTGTATGAACAATAATGATCAAGGAAATCGTATTCGATCTACTATGTGAAAACAGTATGTTGTTACTTAAAATGTAAACGCAAATAAGCCGAAAGGAATACATACATAGATTTAAAATTTATAAAAGGTTTTATGTCTTGTTTTATAAGAAAACAATTTTCTTAGTAACAAGTCTTTATTTATTAATTACTCTGATTTATCAAAAATTACTTGTTTGAAAAGATATTTGCTACTTAAATTTTCATGAACACAGTCCAGGGTTTTACAAATTACATTCAATAACTTTATGCTTGCACATGAAAAAGCGATATGAGTTGAAGAAGAACTTTGAGACAGTAATAGAGAAGCGAGTCTACAATTACACAAATAAATTTATTTAATTTATCTTACTTGCACATGGTTCAGTTTTGCAAGAAAGTTATAATTATTTAAGTAACTAACAAGGAATATCAGTTATGACAGAATAAAATCTTCTGATACACATCAAATTTTTGTATAGACTTTTATACCATCAACTAAAAGCTACTATATGAAGCTACAATTTGTTACCATTGACCCTCAATGCGAGTTTGAAGCAAATAACTTACGCAATTTTCTGCATCGGAAGAGATTTGAATCTACATATACCGTGCTCCGCACGACCGCACTAACTAATTGAGCTATCGAGAACTGTGATTTCGAGTCTTTTTAATAAGCCATAAATCACATTATGGAAATTGGTCTTAATTAATTATAATTCACAGTCAGGTATTTAACGTTTATACAATGAATATTAATGAAACGATGTAATACCAGGAAAAGTTAATTTTTATTAACGCGCATCGTGACGCATATATATATATATATATATATATATATATATATATATATTTACACAATTAAACAGTCACTGTGTGTGTTAAACTGATAGTAAATGAATAAATGGTGGCGGATAGATTAATTTATTGTTTGTTTTGAAGTTTTTCTAAGTACTTCATAGCCATCCTGGCAAGAAATTCAACGATTTTAATCGATTGCACAAAAACAATAGATAACTTTAAAGTTGGAAGAGATAGGTATATTATATAACTAATAATAATAATTATACAATTCGAAAGGAAATAAAATTATGCATCAGAGCACGGGAAAATATATTGGAAAAAACTAACTTACGATGATTTGAAGTCAACTAGACTTGGGATTAAATTTTCACTTATGCAATTAATTTTCAATTTTTTCCAATTCAATTTTCAATTATGCCACTTTGAAAGTATAGGTGGAAAACTTGGGGATCTAGCAATCTGGTCTCTTAATATTATCGCTCTGTGTTTCTTACTGTAAAATACACATGAGCCTAAGCTGTTACCGTTCTTTTTATTTTTTGTTTCGAGAAAAATTAAAAATTTCCAAAAGTCTATCTAAAATTTTTCGTAGAATCGAAAATTGCAATAATAACTACGGAAGATGACATCAATTTCCAGTATAACCGGAACTGTTACATTAGTGCCATTGCCTTATATTAGGAGGGCATGCTCAAAAACATTATTATCTAAATTTTCAATATTTAAATCAAAGTAGTCTCTGAAATATTCTAATAAGTAGTCACTGTGAAACGCCGTGTGTATATATATATATATATATATATATATATATATATATATGTATATATGAATGTATATATTTATACAATTGCATAAACAGCTTTTACATTTACGTTTATTAAGATGAAAGAAGATCTGCCTGCAATTAAATATGTCGTTGCGAAAGAATCATCGCCAACTAAAATGGAACAGATGGAAGTAACTCTTGGCAATGATACTTCTTCATTTTTAACAGTAAAAATATATGCAACAGATTTTAAGCAGTTCATTATGCAGGTCCAAATGGTCATTGTGCCAAGGTAGGGTAGCTGGATATTGTAACAATATCAGACGAACAGATATATTTTCAAAAACTGAACATTTCAAGATACTTGGAGTTTGTCCAAAGTAATCCCTTTTTACGCCGCTCCTTGTCCATGGAAAGACCTGAAATTTTCTGGAGAAAGTAAAAGCAGCTCCATCAGCTGAGAAAGTAATATCTACTGTTTTTTTTGGATGCACGTTTTGTGTATGCATCGATTTTTTTTTTTTTGAGAAAAGGGAAATTTCACAAAATTGTACAACAATCCTGGACAAGTTGGACACTCAAATCAAAAGCAAATGATTATATTTGGCTAAGAAAAGATTCTGTTTCCACACGATAATGCAGTAGATTATTTATCATCATCATGAAGAAATGTTTGGTCTTCGTTGTATATTGATCCCACATGCATCTTTGTAACCGCATATGACTTCTTTTTCTTCTTCATCAATTTTACAAAATGGCTGGTGGTATGATAGAGATTTAGAGGTAATATCCGAAACCTGTCTATTTCGAATTCCTTGAACAATCTTACTATGCTTTGGAAATAAAGCTAAATTTCCTTGGTCGGGATAAAAGCACATCTCTACACCTTTCTGTAATATAAACTTTAAATGTTTTCTAACTACACAATAACCATAATTTTGAATATTTTAATATACGTACCTACTTACATATATTAAAACATTTCTTAAATCTTCAGTGTTCACTATTTACAAAATGTTAAAAATCTTAAAGAGAAATTTGCCTTCTAAGTATTGTTACTCTAACATTAGTACGTTTTTGAAATCTTTTACATTATTAAGTTTGCTGTTTATTAGCTCTTCGCTCATAAATACAATACAATGATGTCTGTACAAATGGCTAGAAGTATTTGTCCTATTTCATGAGGACTTCTAGTTTATAAAAGCATTTAGTAATACCGTAATAATCGTACTCAAGAACCGTGAAACGCCATACGAAACTTTGATATTTTCGAATGAGAAGAAAATATTTCATATATTTCACATAGTTTCCTGAACATAAAAGATTGTTTACAGCTTTAATATACACCATAATTATAAAAGAACAAGAGTAACGCAGTGTCTGCTTTAGTAGGTAATTAGTATGATCGTGTAAGGCAATCGTTTAGAATTCTTGGAGAAATAATAACGAAACAGCCTTGAATTGTATAGAATTGTAATAGATAGTAAATAGATATTGGTATAATTACAGTTTACATGACTTTATTACAGTTATATCATAGAACGAATTAAATAATCTATTCTATATTTTTATATTATTAAATATAACAATGGAACAATGGGTTTTATATTGTTTAAATATGTTAACATACTTTATTATGTAAAATTAATGTTCTCAAATCTATGTACGTGAAATGATTTCATACTATATGTGTAACACTACATATAAGAAGTGTATCTATACCCCTATGTATGTACATATGTTTGTATAAACAATGGGTATGAAATATGCATATACATATATTGATTATCTGCTTAAGAAAGGAGTTAAATCAAGGATTAAATCAATAATCTCCTTTAATCTGATGAGATTCAAATAAAAAAAAATAAATCGCTTAATATCGCTTAATAGAAACTATTTTAAATAATACATCTCTTTTCCTCTTTCTTCTGAAGAAGCTTCTTTATTATATATATTTCGTAGTGACAATATGATTTTTAAACTAATTAGTTAATAGTATTTACTGAATTTAACACTCATTTGTTTTCTTTTGTATTCATGTCATCCGATTTAGTATTTGATGGTAGTACAACATTAACGCCATTTAAAAAAGTAAATAAAAGTGATCTTACGGAATATATAATTCGACAAAAATCTTGTAACCTTCAGCAGTAACGCTTAGAGGTTGTTCAATTGTGGCAGTCCCTAAAGTATTGGAGCTACTTGGCCTATTTTGAATTTTCCCAATATTTCCTAGTGTACTCACCTCTCCAAAAACTGCTAACGCTGTTCCTTTGAGTTTTAGATATCCTAGTCCCTCTAGTTTCCTTTGACGTATCAAAGAAACTGTAGTCTATTTACGAAGCCAATAGTTAAGACCTTATTTTTTGCTCACATTCTTAGGAAGCTTAGGGTCTATTGCATACGATTCCTAGCTATTTTACTGATTCTATTCTGCGTCACGATGACCAACCTATCTGCACACTTCAACATGATGACCTTACTACTAAGAACCACTAAGTAGTCTATCCATAATGTGATGCCGCAACGAACGGGATAGAATTCCTCTTGAATATAGCTTTCCACAACCCAGGCTCGAACGGTCACCCTCATAAGTAACAGTTGCAGTATTATTTTAGCATGATATTTATCTTTTCGCAACATGCTCGATGAACTCTTTTACTTTGAAGTGCTGTATTGATCTAATTTAAAAAGATATTATCAGACACACCATCAATATCCAAACTGGTATAAATCGTCATTTCCATATTGTATAATACATACTTCACTCGTTGTACATGATCTGGTATGGTGTCAGATCTGTTGATTTTCCTGCTCAATAAGCATACTAGTTCTGGTGAAATTCTCTAGGTCCTCACAGTGCTCCTCAAATATGCATGTCAAACGGTCCAGGTTTTTAAGACATAAATATATAGCCAGCTTAGTGATAAGTTATCATGCCGGGGGTCTCAGGATCGATTCCGACTGTTTGCTGGTTGGGAAGGCTTTTCGTGGTTTCCCTTTCCCGCTTACGCAAACGATGACAATTAAAGATCTTAAGACGCAACATGACCGCGAACATAATAATAAGTCATGATTTGCTAATGCTTAATAAAATATAATCTCAGTTTTGTTAAAATTTTTCAGAATTGCAATGGAAAGATGTTCTAAAAACACAATATTTTTTGTACACGTTAACAAGAAAAATCCCGTTTTATGAAAAACATGTAATTGATTCTTATTTAACCCTGTAAGTTTTTCTTCTTTTTTTAGTACAATTAAACTTCAATTATTTAAAACTTATTTTTCATAAATTCTAAACTAATTATATTATAGTTAAATTGTGTTAAAATAATTACCTTTGAAATTGATCAGCTTATAAATTTATTCAAATAAACTTTTTCTTTGCCAAAGACTTATAGATAGTGTGGCAGAAATAACACCGAATATTAAATCTAAGTAAAAAAGAAACACCAGAAGCTATCCAAAGTTTGTTTCACTGTTTGAAACAACAATATTTATGCCTTGCTTCACATACACATGGCCATATACCATCACTTGGTTTTGAATATGATATTCTCCAAATGCCGTTCTTTTCTACGCAATACTGAAATCTATCTGTGAAGTTGCGCATTACATCCTTAGTCATATTTGGTGATATTGCCTTGATCTTTTGCCACTTTTTTAACAACTTTCAGCTTGTCCAATGTTCGCGGTTTCTGATGGTACACTCGAGCCTTTAGATCTTCCCAAAGAATGAAATCGCAGGGTGCAAGATCGGGACAACGGGCTGACCGATCAAACGTTCTGGAATAATTTATCTTGGCGGATTCATCGACATCCATGCTGTGTGTGCAGGACAACCTTCTTGGAGTTACATATTGGAATTTCTTACTTGAGTTTCTACCGTTGTGTTTCGGCTACAGGAAGTTGTGTAGCGTCTCTGCGTAACGATTACAAGTTATTGTTCTATCTACTAACGTAAGCATCGACGGACATTACAGTGTGGAAAGCAAATGGCAAACATTGCTCTGTTAAACTCTGAAATAAAAATTTTAATAACTTCTAGGGTTTTCTTGATATTTTGTTTTAATATTTGGGAGTTATATCTTCCGTACCTTGTAGTTAATTGATGTAAAATAAATTAATTTGATTATGAAATGTTTACCTCGATTCTATTGCAGTTAATTTATTAAATATATAGTACACTTAAATATATAATAACTTTTTATTTATATATAACGTATTAGCACATGCTTCTTTCCTCTTTTTTTCTTCTTTTTATGCTTTAAGCTTAATTTTAAATTTCATGTTTTTGTTCAAAAATACTATTTCCTTACTTATTTTATTATAAAGTATAATTTTCAGTTTAAACATAAAACTACGAAACTAAAGAATATGGAATTTTTTACATAAATTCATAAAATGTAAATTTCCTAGACTAATATTTTACTTTTCTAATACTATAACGTCTTTATGCGGTTTTACTAATCTTATTTGTCTCTTAGGGAGTGAACATCGTAAATATTTGAAAGTTATTTGGACATTGTCATAATTTTTTACTTAGAATTGTGATTTCTGAAATAATTTTTACGTTTAATATGAATGCCTATATATATGAGATCAAAGGTCAAATGATGACATTTAAATAAAAATTATTTATATATTCAATAATGTCAATTTTTATATTTGGCTAATACCTACTTAGTACATTGCCATGGACATTTAATCCCAAAAATTAAGTCACAGAATACTTCCATATGCAAATATTTCTTTTAAAAGGAAGCAGATCTATTAAAATATTATTTTATGGTATAAGCAAGACTGTGACTGGCAATGGGTATAATAAGAAAATGTGACTTGTTTCATCTTAGCCTGTGATATTTTTGATTTTACAACAATACAAGGGAATTTGTCGCTCTTTCTTATAAGTATTTAATATCGCATTAACAATTTAACTAGAAATAGTTTATTATCGTCGCCAAAGTGTATTCTTATACCATATATAGTCAATTTTCGTCATATACACTCGAATGTATGACCTGCTAGTGTAGTAAATATATATTTTCTTACAAATTAATAGTGCCGACAAGACACGTTGGTAATTGTTGTAACGAAGCTTAGTTTGATAATACTGGTAACAAAGGTTAGTTATAATTTCATTTTAAATTTTTTGAAATAGCAAATAATATATGTATTTCTAGTAGATGCCCGTTTTGTTTTTAATTTTAGAGATTAAAGCAATTAGACCAACTGTTGACATTTTACGTGATGTCGATTTAAAAAGAAACATATGAGAAAGGATTATATATGGTAAATACCGTACGGACTATACTTTAGCTTATCCTTATAGTGTGTTACTGCTAGCGAATGACAAGAAGAAATTTGCTAGTACATCCAAACAATAATAATAGTAGTTACGTATTAAAAAGTAGGGGGTTTATCACTAACTAAGAAAAAAATAAAATGATGAAACATAATGCTAAGAAAGAACAAGGGATAGTAAAGACACTAGAAATGGTTGCAAACAACATGAAGCTAGAATTTTAAATGATGAGTAGCTTGTTACATATGGGAGTGATGCTAACCATTAGATGTGCAAGAAGTCCATGTGCAGTACTGTAATCAAAACTAACAACCGGTAACACAAAGCTGATAATTTGTAGATTATACTCGAACCAACTCTGCTATATGTCTTGGAAGCGTAGACTTCAAATAGGAAAGTAAGGAACAGATTAAATTATGTAAATGCAAAATTCCGCGTAGATAAATTAGTGAAAATGAAGCCGACTTATGCAAAAGTATATGAACTCTATAGTAACCTCAAAATACGCGACATAGAAAGAATTTTTACGGAGTTTACAAGCAAATGACTGGATTAGAGCACTTAAGGAAAAAGGTCAAAGACAAAAATATGGAAGAAAATCTGCCAGCTACCTACATGACCTGTAGATGTGTCTACACATAAATAAGTTTATATTTTATAATTTCTTCTTATATGTTTTCATAAATGTATACTTCATTGATAGATATTACTCTACGAAATGTGGAAATAATTAATTAGGATCAAATCAGTTGAGTGTTTTAACCTCAAATCAATTTTCCTATTCGTTAATAAAGTCGATATTAATCATACAATCCTGATAAAAGCAAAACATAATCTCTACATGATAAAACTCGAATCGAATAATAAATCACGGTGTAGATCTACAATTATATTAATATATTAATATGTATTACTCATACTCACATGAACGTATACTAATTGGTGTACGTTTATGTGTGGTTGCTCTTTAGAAAACGGTATAATTTTCTTTCAAAAATGAAGGTCAGTTCAAGGGAATGCTCATGTAATTTAATATCATAAAACGTATGTTATAATTTATTACAGTTATAAAAATCTTAGGTTTGTTGTACATGACTATAAAAGTATTGTTTGAAATATTTCTTTTAAAATGGAATTTTAAATGTATTAATAAAAAAATTATAAGCACATTTTTGAATGATTGTATTTATCTATACATAAACATTTTGCTTGCAATTTTCTTTGTATTTCTTTATAAGTCATTTATAATGTCTTTATCAACCTTTCCTTTTCAATTCTTAAACACCTTTCATAATCAAGTTATATAAGCAATATGTCTCCGTGCCCCCGTATTCCTCATTGACCAATCTAATATTTTTCGCAAAAATTACTTTAAAAATGTTAATTAGAAAAATTGTTATACATTATTTCAATTTTTTTTTGTTTATTAATACTAATTAGCAACAAAACGTGATGTAAACGATTCCACTGAGAATCTACATTCATTTGAATGCGGATATCGGACACTGAAGGCTATTACAGTTCTAATATAATTTCTATACTCTCTTTCTCTTTCTCTATACTATTGTCCATAACAAGCAAACACCTGCCCAGAATAGAAAAATTAGTAGAAAAATGTAATACTTACCGCCAAATTAAGATTTTATTGTGTAATATAATTATACTATATATATATATATATATATATATATATATATATATATTGTATATATTATATGTATTTCAAATAATTTTAACAGATATTCTTTTAAAATTGTTTAAATTCGTCGAAATGGCTACCTTTCACCAGGGTTTCGAGTTCTATTTTTGGCTATTTATCTTGGAAGTACGTCCATAGTGTTTTTGTGGATTTTGGAGCCGATTTTCGCAATTGTCTGTCTAGCTCATCTCATAACCGTTCTGTAGGATTCAAATCGAGTCTCTGAAAACGTCATTAACATAATAACAATTATGCCTTCCCGCATTAATTTCTCTAAATGCCTTTGTCACAATTCGAAGGTGTCTTTGGGATCGTTATCTTGCTGGAACACAAAGTTTTCTCCAATTAGTCGTCTTTCAAAGGAAATGATATTCCAAAATTTCCTGGTACCGTTCTTTTCTTAAAATACAGTCTATTTTAATAAAATCGCTTACCGATGTTCCAGCAAAGCAACCCCAAACCATTACTGATTCTCCTCTATGCTTGGTGGTGAATACAATGCTTTATTCGAGAACTCGTTCTCTCTCTGATCTTCGCACAAACTTCCTTCTTTTTGAACTAAATATGTCGAATTTGGTTTCGTCGGTCCTGAGCACTTTTTTCCACTCTTCCAGTATCCAATTCTTGTATTGTCTTGACTAAGCTAACCATTTCATTTTATTTTTCTTGTACAAGCAGTTCTCTCACAGCAACTCTCCCGAACCATTTTTCTTTGCGTAAACATCTTCCCACTATTGTGACACTAACTGTTTTTTCCAATTGCTGTTTACCTCTGTTGCAATTTCCAGTGCAGTTTTTCTTCTATTTCCTTTACCTAACAAATCTATTGCTAGATTCTTTGCTGGTGTTGCTATTTTTGGTCCGCCTGGTCGCTTTTTATTCAATAAACTACTAGTTTCTTTATATTTTTAATATCCATAACATAGTTCTGCTGTTTCAATTCAGTAATTGATGAGACACTATACGAGCACTTGTTTGTGTTTCTATTTATATTTCTAGGCGGTATTATTCAAAATGTCGATTTTATTTTAAAACAATACGCTATCGCTACGATACTTTTATACATGTACGACATAAACACCGAAGAATATGCATATCTATATTATCTTCTATTAATATTTAGCAACATATTGGTTTTAGGTAGGCTATAATATTGTTTATTTGAATCATATAAAATATACACGTAGACAAATACAGGCAAGTAGAGTGCGAGGGGGGGGGGTAAAATTAAACGTAAATACTTCTTTTAAACGTATTTTTTTCTAGCTTCTGTACAGACACGGGGCAATTTTCATATTTGTAGTTGTATTTATTGTATTTTACAAAAAAATGTATAACAAATATAATAGATTTTATATGTTTTTATGGATGTGTGACTATTTAAATGTAACTTCTAGATTCGATTTTGTGTGCTTCAAATATTACATTTTTCATGTACATATTCCTTTCATAATATCAACAGTTCCCAATATTTTTTGCGGTTACATACATATGTATATGTTGCTTGGTACACAACAACGTCTACACGATATTGTATTCAGAATTATTAGTATTTTATAAATTTCAATATTGGAAAACGTAATATGCTATTCAGTTATCTAAAGAACAGAAAAAATTGATAAGAATACCTCACATTATTTTTCAACCCGTTCTTTTTTAAATACTTGGTGAAACATAATTTATTTTCAATTAACTACACTTTTCTTAAATTATCTGATTTAACTCATACATTTTATAATAATAATATTTACTTGATCCTTAAGACCTTCTTTTCCTTTCGGATATAAGGCGATAAGGGAGCCGAGTCAGGTCTGTGACCTACATTCACACGCTTTCCTCCACCTACTTCTATCCTATGTCATGCCGAATCTGGTTCCAATGCATTTCCCTCTTCGCCGCTGTGCTTCTAATTTCATTTATCCTCTTTCTTGGTCTGCCTTTTTACTTTTTTGTTGTTCTCTCAT